>JAGDQP010025323.1:1860-17296 GCA_022664845.1 Lepisma saccharinum | reverse complement strand
GTAGAGAGGCACTTAATTACGTATTAGAATACACACATAGACAAATACATATATTTCACTACAATATTAAGTGTCCACAGTGGCACTTACTCCTGTGTAGAGAGGCACTTAATCACGGGTCCCGTTTTCTCTGCATTTTCAACACTTTTCCTTCCACAATCCTATCCAGTACTTACACGCTGTACAGTTGTCAATTGTTCCACGCGCCATTCAGCATTCAACTGTTCGCTAAACGATGCGCCGTCCGCTACTGTCGTCCTAGTCTTTTGTTCTATCCACGTGTGTTCATCTCTCTTCCTCTACAGCAAGTCTACGATATTCATATCGAAATATTGCAAAACACTATGTGAAAATTAGTGTTGTGTACGTGTATATATATAAGGTAAATCCGGTAAATAAAATTTACCTTAAATTGCCCTCCCGGCTTTCTTTTGCACTAGTTATATATATACATATATATATATATATATATATATATATATATATATATATATATAGATAGATAGATAGATAGATAGATAGATTATTGCATTCTGTGTTAATTTTATCAGATTTCTTTATAAATGACTAATTGTTTTATATGTTAATCCATTCAGTAGTTCAATTTATTAGTATGTATTTTCTCTCGTTCTTTAATTATGCAATGTGGATCCACATATATTCTTATCTATTTTGATTCATAGTAATGTTTTTTTTGTTTGTTTTTTAATCTATGGTTTTTGCTGATGAGTGTTAAATCCACTTTTCGGAGTGCTGGCTTCATATTTACGTATTTTCTACGTGTTTTCTGTACTTATAGGAAGTATATATGCTATCGGCAATGTATTAATCAGTCATTCTATGCAATGCCTGGCGTTTTAGGTAAAGTATGAAACAAAGAAACGGATCTTGCCTAACCTAACCTTATTTAACCTAGTCCTACCCAGTCTAACCTAACGTACAACTGAAAGATTCTTTCTTCCATACTTGCGTATAACACTAGGCATTGTGTAGAATGCCTGATTTCATATATTGCCGGTACCATATAAATATTTTATTTTAAGTCTTTATAGATGTTTATTTGGATCTTACCATGTGCAAATTTTTGTACTTATAAAATGCACCATTGTCAACTTTCTATGACTCTGTGTGTACAGTCTTTTACAGTAGGATTGATATCAATTTTTACTTTTTTATATGGTGTTTCTATTGTAGCTGCATTTTTTAAGGTGAAAAGAATTAAAGTAACAAGAATTGAACATCTCAGTAAGTTTTTAACTAAGAACCATAATATATTAACGTTCATATTCAATAAAATTATGCTGTTCATCGTTTCTTAATTCAACAGAATTTCTTAAGTCTGGTCCTGATATTTCTTCTGATCGTGCCAATAATAACACACCCAAGATTCACAACACGCCAATCCGGTAACACTCTTGAAAAGTCTCGTAATAAACAGTACCAACGAAAATATAATAATATTTCACATTCTCCAGAGATCGGACTCGCACATTGTAAGTATTGTAAGAGCCACACTATGACATGACGAAGTCAGTTTTTAAATACAAGTAACTTAAATCAGTCCCACTTCCCTTTCTTGAGACTCTTTACTGAAACATAAAAGCAGCACGTATACATTTTCCCAGTAACGTATCAAGCTACTACATTGCTTAGCGCATTCGTCTTCTTGGATGCTTTCTAACGTTTCGGTATGATGTACAACCATCATCACATAAGCTACTTTCGTACATATTTTCCATCTTCCTACTAAATCTGAACTTTTACTTAATGTTCTTTATTTCTGTGATGATGTCCTTAGTTTAGATGAGCGAAACGTTTCATAGTGTTTAAGTTGGTTTGGTGTAGTTCCAAAATGGTTTGGAGGCTTATTAATATGTAAGTTATTAATACATGATAAAATGATAATGGCATTTCCTCTTTGCTTATCATTAATATGTATAAGTAAGCTGTGCGATTTTAGACTTTTGATACCTAACATTGATATCACTGTATAATTGACAAGCTATCAGCGTGTAAAACAGAAAAATATCGAGCATTACGTTATATTCGTATCAACAACATTGGAAATCGAACATTAATCGAGGACCATGGCTTCCCAATCTTATTTTATTACCTAAACCGTTTGCGTTTCATTCCTGCAGATGCTTTTTATGCTTAAACGAAATATTTACTGAAAGTTAATCGAAATATTGATTTGGAAAATCGAGTAATATTGCATTTGTAGTTAAGTTTGTTCTATCAGTGAAAAAAAAAAAAGAAATGTTTTATAAATATATATATAACAGTTTGTTGTTCTTTTAACTTTTCAAATAGATCTAACCGAGTATAAAGATAGACAATGTGGAACGTACAGTGGAGGAAACAAAAGAAAGCTCAGTACAGCCATGGCTATGATTGGAGAATGCCCAGTCATATTCTTAGACGAACCTACGAGCGGAGTTGATCCAGTGGCTAGAAGACATCTGTGGGATGTTCTTCAGAAGAGTCAGAGAGCTGGACAAGCAATTGTTCTCACATCTCACAGGTAAGTGAAATGGAATCTTACTTGTGAATAGAATTACAACGCTTCGATACTGAAAAAAGCTTTTGAACGCTTTCGTATTTGATATTTTTAATCTACAGTTTTGTGTAATCAGCTTCTTGTATCATGTCCGGAGATCCAGTAGTATTCAATTTGAAAGTTGTGTTTACGATAAGGAAATGTTCTGAAACTTGGATTACATAACCGGTTCAGTGGGAACCTTAGCAGTTCGACATGTAAGACTTCAAATAGACTGGCATTTACTACACAGTTATATTCGTGCTGAGAAGAAAACTGTAAAAATTGACTTCCATATTATTTTTGAAGAAGGTACAGTGTGTATCCACTGTACTTTATTTTTCAGTTTAATGTAAAATTGCAAAAAAGAATCACAGTTTTTTATCTGCATGATTTCTTTTATCGTCACGAAATTATTCCTTAAATTTATGTATTTTCTCCTCTTAAATACATAAATGCAAAATATTTGTTAGTTGGCAACATGTCGATTCCTTAACACCAGTCCCGTACCAGTACTGTCTGTCCATTTTCTCTCCTATCATGTGAGAAAGCTTTTGTGAAACGTTGCCACCTTTCTATTATATTATATGACGTAAGTACCTTTTTACAATAAAGTACATACGGAAGAAGGCCGGATAGGTAAATATAATAGGTGAAATTTTAATAGAAAGGAAAGGAATCTTGACGAATATCACGTACACAATTACACACATAACACTATAAAGTTACTTAAAAGTTTCGGCTTTAGCCGTCTTCAGTTGTGAACAAGAAAGAAGTTCACTGAACACATGGGCACATTTAGAAGGGATAGAAAAACAAGATGGCGGACGTCCACATCAAAAACAATTGACGACGTTCTGCGCGTACGCATGTACTGATGGGAAACGAGTTTTGTAAATTGTGTTTTGAGTTGAAAATAGAGCTGGGTATAATAATTATTATTAATAATAATAAAAACTGATACTTAGTAAAGGAAACGCAGTAAGAAAAATGGAATTAAGTGTAGAAACCGCAGTCGGAGAAAGTGGGATACAGTATAGAAAATGCAGCCAGAAAAAGATGGATTAGTTTCCTTTACTGAGTCCCAGTTATTATTATTATTAATTATTATACCCAGCTTAATTTTCAACACAAAAACCCATTTACAAAACCCGTTTCCCATCAGTACTTGCGCACGCGCAGAACGTCATCAATTGCTTTTGATGTGGACGTCCGCCATCTTGTTTTTCTAACCATTCTAATTATGCACATGCGTTCAGTGAACTTCTTCTTGTCTACAACTGAAGCTGAAAATTTTAAGACAGTTTATAGTGTTAAATGAAGATGTTTGCATGAACAGAATAGTCTGCTACGAACAAGAAAATATAGAATTATTGGGAAAACTTCCACGATAACAAGGCAACATGGACTGACTATCTCAATTCTATGAACAACTAAAATTTTAAATATGGAAAGCGTGTTCTTTTCAGAAAGTTACTGTGTCAGTGGTAGGGTGTATATACCACAATGGGGAAGTTCTGATTATAGCCATGAGCACACAAATTTCCAAGTATTAAGTTATCACAGCTTTTCCTCTTACTATTTGCCCATAAGTTGTGTAGTAACAAACAAAACCATATATATTTATCTATAGATGAAATACTACAATCGATAGATTTATTATATTTTCCAGCCTCTAGCTATTTGATGTAGTTTTTTAAAGCAAAATTATAATACACATTTAGTTCATGATAAAAATATGTGGGGTTCGGAGTGAATTTCTGCAGAAATGTCTGAACCTCCTCCAAACATTGCTAACTATAATCGGCACTCCCATACTGTCTATCTTGTCTGTTGTTTTATCTTGCTTTGTTTAGCCATAGCAGGGTAATACCGGAATAATACCTTAAATAAATGCAAGACCTGCTGCCTTCTATCATGTAGCTTTCAAGAAAGTAGTGGAGAGCGCCGTAATCTAGGATGATGTAGAGTGCTGAAATAATCAGTGTAAATATGTCAAAGTAAATAAGAAGGACCTGTCTGGACATGAAAAAAAGTGCCGTCGATTGTATTTCCAATGAAGCTTCATCAGATACCAAAAGACTAGGGCTAAAATGTACATTAAATCCACCATTGGTGTGAATGATAGAAAAGTTTCTTCAATCTTCGTGTGACTCGTATCGGTAATTGTTTTAAGTGTAAGTTTTTAAATTCGGCACTTTGCCTTTTGTAAGTTTTTGAATTTGTCTTTTGGTACCTGATGAAGCGTCATTAGATTAAGCGAAATATTGTGATCTATGGTGTTTTTGACGTGTACAAAGAGATCTTAATTATTAATTTCGAAAGTTTTATTTGGTGACGTATAGTGTTTAACTACTAATATGTCTTTGTTTTTCTATTTTTGGATATTTTCTAAATATTAATTACCAACAATGAATGATGAATTGTCTGCTTCTTTGGTAGTAATATTTATCTTTTCCGATTTTAGCATGGATGAGTGTGAAGCACTATGTAACAGACTTGCGATTATGGTTAATGGACAATTCATGTGCTTTGGAACTACGCAGTATCTGAAAATGAAGTATGGACAAGGATTTACGGTGCAAATTAAGCTTAACTCGTATACTGGCGAGGATCCAAATACTGTGAAACGTGCTGTAGAAATGGAACTTCATCCGTGTGAACTGAAAGACGAGCATCAGGTAATTATTACTCTTATCATTTCTTATCATACGCAAGACGAATCTATTCGAACTCAACAGAATATTTTATTTCGAAACTAATCCTCAATCGTGAGTTTGAAATTCCTACGATAATAGTTTCAAGAGGAGTTTCTTTTGAACCCTGATCATCTTTCTAGAGCATGTTTGTTTTGCTGAGAAATATTTTGTCTGGAAGCGTCGGCAGATTTAGGAAAGGCAGGCTACTATTTGGCCAGAGAAAATACTGACAATAACTGATGATCTAAATTTGCCTTGGTGGCTTATTTGATTTCGTCTGTTCGTTTTAGAACCAAATTTCTGACGAGTTAGAGGCTTGATCAGATTTTTTGAAAACTGAAATTAACCTATTTGTTAGTTTAACGGTAACTATATAGGAATTTTATACCGATAGCGTTACAACAATACTTTTGTCTTGGAATATGTCACAGAAGACAGCCGAAGAAACTTTTACAACAATGTGTTGGCATTAATACGTGAACTTCTGTGTTTTCCAGAAGAAGGAGTCATGTCATTTTTTCAAAATTCGACCAAAATACTTCCCGTAAATTATTTTTGAAATTTTAGGCGTGTTTAAATGCAATTTCCATAGCATATTCCATAAAAAGGCACTATAGGAAACTCTGAAGTTGTTGGTAAGATAGCAATGTTGTTAACAAAAGAATTGTGAACAAATTATGGCAAATTGTCTCACTGCACAAGGATGTATAGATATTTAGCGGCGTCATTACGCAATTGGTAGCTATTTTCCATATCTCTGTAGTGCAGACTACAGTTTTAACGTATCAGTTTTTCTTTCATTTGGTGGATTTCTGGCTGAATGATTTCTTCAGCATTGGTTATTCAGGGACCATCCAAGTTAACATTCACGCCGTAACTTCGTAATAGCTAGTTCGATCGGATTATGAAAATCAATTTGATTTTAATGTGACTTGCTAAGTAATCAATTTATTCTCTTTCCAGGGATTATTGCATTACCATGTAACCGACCCATCTGTACCTTGGGCGAAACTATTTTCCACGATGGAAAGAATTAAAAGCAGTTTTAACTCAGTGGAAGACTACACAGTTAGTGAAACAACTCTTGAACAAGTTTTCTTGTCGTTTGCACGGATGCAGAAAAAGCAGGAATAAAAGTAGAAAATTTTAACGTACAACATATTAAATCTCTTTTAAGCTTATACTGTATTTATGTTTGTATGTTTTTATGTGCTACTAGATGTTTTTTTTATTCTGTGATGTAATGTCTACACATGTGACCATGCCAATGAAAGGGGACGTATACCTAAAAAGTCGATTTTGGAGTTTTTAAAAAATTGGAAAGTTTTAAAATTTGTAGTTTTTTAACGCAATTTTGCCCCACATTTGTAAAGCCTGATTGAAGGAAAATACAAAGGACTAGTAGATAGATACAAGGGACTATAGACAGCTACCGAATTTTAAAACGCGTTTTTTTTGGTTAAAAAAAACTTGTTTTTTGGGGGGCATAAGAACGTTTTCTTCGAGCATGGTCTTATGTATGTTAAATAGGAAGTTTTAAAATAAAATTAGAAATTTTTTAAAACAATTTTGTCCCACATTTGTAAAGCCTGATTCAAGGAAGATACAAAGGACTAGTAGATAGATACAAGGGACTATAGACTGTTACCGAATTTTAAAACGCCTTTTTTTTGGTAAAATCTTGTTTTTTTTGGGGGGCATAAGAACGTTTTCTTCGAGCATGGTCTTATTATGTTAAAATATATGTTTCTTGTTGTATTATATATATGCTTGAAGTTAACAAATCACGACAGTATTTTTTTAATATTCGTATATACAATACTTAATATACAAAGTGCATATTTTATTATATTTTATGGTATTATGTTACGTCGGTGCAGTGTATGGAAGCATAGATATGAAATGTGATACTGTGATACTCTGTTAATAATCGGTGCGATGTCCTAATGGATTTGACATGACTAAGAGAACAAGGAATTTACAGATGTGTAACAAATTAAATTTTTTAACATAATTTTATGTTGTCCTTTCTTGTGTGTGTATATATAGGAAAGCATATATATATATATATATATACAGAGCGCAAACTTCGGGATGTAATTAATTACATCAAAACTGAAAAAGAAAGTTCCTTGCAGCAATTCCGAAATCTGATTAGTTTCGGAGATACAAGCGCTATGGAAATTATGGCGACATCGTCACAAATGACGTCATAGCTCGACGCATCATTTCTCAACTTTCAATATGAAATCTCTGAAAGAATTACTTTCTGGTTACGAAATCTTTGCACACATATTCTAGAAAGAAACGACATGCTGTTATATATGGATTTTAATATGTATATGTTTGTGTACTTTACACATATGTATACGGATCATAGTATTAATGTTAATACAATATATATACTTTTGAAACAAAGATTCCAATGTATAGAAACGCATCTATAATGAAAGATCTGTTTTCTGTTGTGTTATTGTGATATTTATCTGTGATCAATTATAGCAAAATATTATACATATATAGTGCTTTTTCAAATATGTATACGTACACGAAAATAAATATATTTGATACTAAAACATTTACTAGTTTATCAATCTCGAAATGCTGTGTGTATGAAATGGAAATTTATTTCACAAAATTAAATAAAGACAAGTTTGTTGTCAAAGACGAAGGAATGTATTCTGGGGAGCGTTGCGTTTATTTTTACGTTCTTTAGATTGCAAAGTTTTTTTTTTTTTTTTGCAAGAACTAGTACGTCGCGCTTAAACGGCTGGAGCTAGAAAAACGAAATTTAGTATGAAGGTAGATCACCACTAGTAGATTAAGAAAATATTAGAAAAATGTTGAAAAAGTCGCCATCTTGGATTCAAAATGGCCGGCAAAAGTATTTTCAACACCATCTGAGCTAGAGATACAATATTTGGTATAAATTTGTATTATCAAGAATAGTTTAGAAAAGGATTACAATATTTTGAAAAAGTCGCCATTTTGGATTCAAAATGGCAGCCAAAATTAATTTTTCATAGAATACACACCCTAAACGGCTGGAGATAGAAAAACAAAATTTGGTATGACGGTACATCATCACTAGGTTACGAAAACATTATAAAATGTCTCCAAAGACGCCATCTTGGATACCAAAATGGCGGACATCAAAAATTTATTTTCAAAACCGTTTGAGTTAGAGATACGAAATTTGGCGTAAAGGTGTATTATCAAGAGTAGTTCAGGAAAATATTACAACATTTTGAAAAGAAATCGCCATCTCGGATTCAAAATGGCGGCCAAAAATATTTTCAACACCATCTGAGCTAGAGATACAATATTTGGCATAAAGGTATATTATCGAGAAGTGAAATTTGATATGGAGGTGTATTATCAAGAGTAGTTTAGGAAAATATTACAATTTTAAAAAGTCGCCATCTTGGATTCAAAATGGCCGCCCAAAAACATTTTTCTCACCGTTCGGGCTGAGAAATGTAATTTGGTATGAAGGTGTACCATCACGAGTAGATCACGGCAATATCAAGAAATGTTTAAAAAGTCGCCATGTTTAATCCAAAATGGCCGCGCAAAAACCAATTTTTTAAACCACTGAAGGTAAAGAAACGCAATTTGGTATGTAGGTGTGCTATCACGAGTATTACAATAAATGAGTCAAACTTACCCTATGGGGCGCAGCCCCCCGGGGGTATGGGGACAGATCTTCACCATGGGGGAGGGCAGTCCCCATTCTTTCATTCTGTGTGTTGTTTAGCTTCCATGGCACTTTGAGTACGTAGTTTCAGCCTACTACGAGTTGGTTCATTCACTTTCAATCGAAAAGAAAGTATTTTTTTCCGGTGACGAGATACTTTACTAGTTAACTTCATTTATAGGCAAGACAGAAATCTATACCGTGTTCGTACCCCGTCACTGAATTTTCGAAGGAACGTACCATCTTCATTCAAAGTCTGCAGCTATACTTATCTCCAAATATTCACAAGGCTCTTAACACAAGGCTCTTCACAAGGAATTCAGGAAGAAACGTGGTTCTCGTGAAGCAATGGAAGTACCAGAAAACACTTTCTGCACTTTTCTTGTTTTGAAATTCCTTTGAGGAAGGGAAATATATGGTAGTCTATTGGTGATAAGTTTGGAGTGTCCTGGAGTTCTGCATACCTCAGGTTCTACAGCTTCTATTCCATAATTTTTGCCACGTGGGGTTTAACCTTGTCTAAGAGCAGACTCGCCTTCGTATTTACCAACGAAAGCTGGTTTTTACACAACTGCAAGTTCATGTTATCATTTCTGCACAGTGTAAGACATTGGTGATGGAATCCACAAGGGAAAGTTAATCCTAATGGACAGCACCAGTGCTTGCACACTAGTGTATAGGACATAATTTTGTACAGTAACACATCAAAGTACAGAACGACTGAACACTTAGCTAAGCGGAATGATTAAAAATGAACACAACTTGTGACACAATAGATGGAGAAAGGAAGTTTAGGATACACATAGAGAAAATACAATTGCAATAACTTGAAAAAAATATCTTTCAATAACATCAGAATGCAAAACAAGCCTAAGAGTTCTTCAACCAGCAGCATTCTGGTCATGCTCGACAAGAAGACAACGATCCGTGGTGTAGGCTGAATACTTAACAAATATTGTGTTTACTCCTAATGCATTTTACCAAGCGATTGTTACATTTTGAAGATCCTGGGTTCCGATCCGGTGGTCAGCCAGTCCTTTTGATCTCTGGTTTACTTTCTCAGTCACACTAGCTTGATGTAGAAATGATACCTTCACACTACGATCCGGCCGACTTTCTTCCCCCATCCCCCGTCCCCAATACTGACCTAGGTAAAAGATGCATAAAGGCCTTACATACAATTCAGTTCCTAAGGCCTGTTGAATCTGGTATTAACTGTAATGCCTCCTGGATACAAACTGCTACGTAATTCGGTTTCCAATTTCAGCAAAAGGCTTTCTTTCAGCTGTCACTTTTTACCTTGAAAAGCAATAATGTTTGTAAAATAGAATAAGAATCTGAGGGAATTCTAAAAGTTTTATCTGTCAGTAAACTGAAGTAACAGTTTGATACTGACTTAAGGGATACTATTATTATTATATTGTCGAAAACAGATGCCTGTATATTACTATACTGTGATTATTGCATAATCGTCAAACTTGCTTTTTCCAATATGGACAACATAATAAAAGGAAACAGGAGTGCAACGTTAATAAATTTTTATTCCAAGATTAGTTACATCTCAATTAAATCGTTAATTGATTGCATTTAGTTCAGTTCAATAAGGTTCCAAAAGGGAATTGAAGAGATTAGATGAAATCCTGTATCTTCCACTCCATCTCGACTGAGAAAGTTTTGATCTCCATTGGGTAGAGAACAAAATATGTGTGAAACGAGTCAACACGTGATGAAAATGTTTTTGCCTTTTCTTTCTCAGTGGTCTTCCACTGGACGCGTTGCGAGGAAGACTTCTTTTGGTTCCCTGACAAAGTAAGTTCCTCCACTTTTCTTATTTTGGCACATTTGAAAATTTCCTGACATGAATAGTACATTATATAAGTAATTACAATATCGTAACGAGTCGCGTGCATAAGCACGTGTAACACTCACATACAAACAGGTGTACTACAAATGATACTTTGTAAACAAACATGTGTACAGATAATGCAAGACAAGCAAACATGTAGTATAAAGTGTTTACTATCAACATCAAGCAGACGACAACCGAAGATGGCACTAGCATCGACGTAGATGGAACCAGCGTCGCAGGAGGAGAGACCTGTTCGGTTTAGTACCTTTATTCCAGATGCCCCTTGTTCATAATATGTCCTTTAGTTTTACCAGCACATACCCTCTATTGTTTTAAAACTATCTGGTCCACCGTATGAGCTTTCTTTGTGAATGAATTTATCCAGGACTTTTATAAAATCATAAGAAAAGTTAAACACAATGAGTTAATTTTTACTTACTACGTGTTATGTTCACTTATCTTCACTGGCCTTTGTTAGTTCTTTGACTGCGCTCTTGGGGAACAATGTGTTTACTGACGTTGCTTTAGTGCTAACATTTTCTATCGTTATTTGGAAAACCTATTAAACTAAAATGTGCTCACAAGGCTTAATTACTAAATATAAATTTAAAACGTATTACAAATCACGTCACATAGAATATTCACGTTCAAAACCAAAACAAATTTCAGTTGATCACCGTTCATTAACGGTTTACACCCCTAAAAGGGAACACCTCAGGCCACACTCCCTATTCCCTTCCGTAAACTATAACGCTAAGAGAATAAAATACTACAACAATCTGATGAACAAACGAAGAAAACTCCCATCAAGACCTTAAGAATAACTCGATCTGCATTCTGTTATGGACCCGTTCTTCTTCGGAAACCTCTTAAACGCAAACTGCCATAGATTAATACCCCTTTAGATAATACACGTTTCCTCGAACACTTTCTTTTCTTCTCCCTTTTCACTATTTTTTCCCATTCCACATTTATATTCAAACCAATTTCGCAGTTTATCACTTTCCTTCCCACTTCCTTGATTCTTCTCGCTTCCTTCCACTTCTTAACTATTTTCGTTTCCTCATAGCCGCCCTTCCTAGTCTATGTCGCGTGCAGTCTATCTCATAGACATGTCTGTATATACCGTCCCTGTTTCTGTTCAAGCGGACTTCGTTGTGTTGTTTTGGTGTTTCTTCTAATTATTATTTTTTTCATGAGATATACTGGAAAGGTGCAGTTATACTAGAACATGAGGAAAGGTAGATGGTTCTAGGCAGTGGAAGGAAGCTAGAAGAATCAAGGATGTGGAAGGAAAGTGATGAACTAGAGCACTTGTTTGTCTAGAGATGAGGAATGAGAATAAATACTGAATAGAGGAGAGGAAAGGGATCGAGGAAATGTGTTACCTGAAGGGTATTCCTATTTGTGGTGGTTTGCCTTTTAGAGAGATTTCTGGACAAGGATTGACCGAATTGTGATTAACGTCCTTAACGAACTGGTGAGCTGCTAGGAATGCAACCTATTGTTGTTGGTACAATGAGGTTCGGAGAAGTCCGTTCAATGAAACTCTAAGGGAACGTGACCACGATCTCGACATGCACTGGCTATAACAATGTACATCCAATTACTCTGAAAAAAGGAACTAATCGGTGTTTTTGTTCCTATTGTAATATCTTTATTTTCTTCGATATTACACTCTCATTTCCTTCAGTTATGACGCAATAGTTTTCCGTAATGAAATGAAGCATAATTTGTTAGTATATGTTTTTAACACCACCTAGTGGGGAAAATTGTAATCTCTTCGAAGAAGAAGGCGTAAACTGGAAGCCATCTTTAGCACTGTTTGGTAAACGAAAGGCTGAAGGTGTGCGTGAATAGGCTCTGAAGAAAAAAAATTAAAATAACGATAATTCGTTATCAGATTTAATTGTGTAAAGCCTATGATGAAAGTTTGTATGCGTGGGTGAGATTTATTTAAAAAAATAATCATATTGGCTGGTGATTGGCGAATAATGCCGTAAGAAAATAAAGTATGAAAGGAGCTATTATAATGAGTGCAGTAACGGTGTGCCTTGCCAATTGGTATCATCAATTATTCATATGTGCGTCGAATATCTGTAATATTAAAAGCATGCAGAGAGTGATTATACGACGTACGAACCTGAAAGCAGAATGTGAGTTCTTTAATTTGAGTTTGCAGTTTAGAGCCATATGCTTCTGGAACTTACGGTGTCCTGACGCAATATTGGTAAGTTGGATTATTCTTAGAATTCAGTGGAATGAAATTCAGTATTGATATCTTCTATATTCCAAGAACCAGTTGCGAATGCATTGAGTTAAGTGAAGTAATTATCGTACCTATTTATAGTTTTCTGACTAAGGTTCCTAATCTTGGAATAACGGACTGTGTGAATTGAGACAGGCCAATGTCAGGCGAATGGTTAATAGTAAGTGATGGTACCTAATTCCACTAGTTAATTTCTTAATATCGCTGATTGTCGAACTCATTGATACAGTTGGCTTAGATTCGGTTCGGTGAGTTGTTGGGTCGGCCGCGTAACAACAGTTTCCATATTGGAGTAAGAATAAAGTCATTGCAAGGAGTAGTCAAAAGGTACATGTGTGTATGTGTGTTGGTAAGAATGGTGGAATGTAAGCCTTGTCAAGAAAAGTGCCAAAAAAAGAAACTAAGCCTGTTTCTGCGAATACTAATTGAAGGAATGTCACCTTGCAGTTTTAATTGTTACTACAGTGGTGATAGTTGATTATGTTTATATGTGCATATTGTTCTAGAATCCTTGTTGTTTGTTGCCTTAAGGCTTATACTGAAATAATTAAAAGGATGTATCCAAAGAACATTTCTTTCTATCTCTTTCCTTAAATCAATCAGGTAATGGGTATATTTAAGTATTTTGAGTAAACATAGATGGTATATGTGTGCGGGTGACTACCAATGAAAATTTGTGGGGCTCCTTCGAGTGTCTTAGCCATAATGATTTGCTACTCTATCCATATACCTGGTAAGTTTTTCGTCGTGGTTATCTATGATCGGAATTTACTGGAACAGCTCTAGGTTTTCATCCTGCCTGAACCAAAACCACCACCAAGGGTGAAGTATAGCAATTACACTTTGTTTACCATTTTACTTTGGTCGAGTCCAACTGATGTAGTCATTTTCTGTAAAACTATGTTTTCTTCTTAGTTGAGATACAGTTGTAGTTTACTCAAGGAAGAGAAGGTGTGGGCTGAGTTTTTGGGATATAAACTGCTAATGATTGGCGATTGGCTACAATTTGTTTTATTATAGAAAGTGAACATTCTGACGTGATTGGTGGAAGGCGGAGCTCTAAACTTCTAATGTTATGTTTTTGTACTGACAGTGTTGTGTTTATCTGGCGAAGGTGTTGATAGAACTCTGAAACTGTTACGCTGTACTATGTGCGTTTAATAAAGTTTTATTGTATAAGTTTCGTCAGCATAGTTTAGGGTAATGATTATGGACACCAAGGCTTAAACATAATGGCATGAAACATTTATTGGGTAAACACTACATTAGGCAAATGTAACGTTGTTTGATGAATTAAAAGCCCGTGTTCTTGTGGAAGTGTTGTTTTTCTGAGTAATATTTTTAAAGTAATGCTCGTTTTTATTCAATGAAATGAGGTAACTCTACAAACTCCAATTCTTCCGTTTTCATTACACTTATCTTTATTCTTCGCCTTGGAAAGAAAACTAGACACGAAGAGAAAGAATGATCATAGACAAAATACGTCCAAATATTACTTTCTTCATAAGACCAGAATCAAGAAAAGTTTAAATGATATATCAAAAATTTCCTTACCAATAAATCCAGGCGAACGGGTTTCGAAAGTTCTGGATCTTCGTCTTCCTCAAACAAGTGCTCAAATCTCACCAGGTAAGTAGAGTATGGGGACGTGTTATCACTTGATAGTTTTTCCAAAGTTAGTAGATGAACATTTGGTGGCAACTCGTTGCCAGAAAACAACTGAAAATGGTATCAGTGGAAAATGAAAAATATAAAAAACTACCATAAAGTACATTTCTAATGTTAGAGACATTTTGTTATAAACAACGGTACACTTGATGTATCCAAATAATTTTAATGTCACAACCAAACACAACATTATATTAATTTTTCTATGTAGTTCGTACTGCGATTAGGTTGTCCATCCATAGCACAAGATTGACGTTTCCTTTTAATATAAATTAATTAGTGGATCCGCACTTGAACCGTGGCAATGTCGTAAAGGACAGATCGCGCAACATACTTGAAGTTCATCAACAATCAATTGGTTGTTTATACGAACACATGTCTAAAATTCCCTGAGATGACATCAGTATTTCAGATCACTGTTCATCATACACATCTGTAATTATACAAATAACACCACTTACGCACATTTCCTCTTGTTCGTCACATCTTTTCCCGTATAGTGCAGAAAGTTGACGATAAATTTATGGTAGGTTAATAGTGTTTTGTCTGTTATCAGAAACCGAATCCACCTCAATGACTCGGTACAAACGCGGTTCTTTATAAAACACTGTGTTTATAACAACCAACTCATTCAGCCACTTGACAATCATTCAATTACTTGACAATCATTCAATCACTTGACAATCATTCAGCCACTTGACAATCATTCAGTCAC
>JAGDQP010025322.1:2133-27037 GCA_022664845.1 Lepisma saccharinum | reverse complement strand
ATGGAAATGTTCCTTTTCCAACAAAAATAGTGTGGATCTTTGACGCTAGATGGCAATGCGATCTCACATATATACTATGTACAAATTTCAAAAATCAATCGAATCAGTAATTTTCATCAAATAACTACGAAATTTCGGTTTATGAATCATTCTACTAAAACTAGGGGAAAATACGGGCTATTCTTATATTCTCAATTGCACATTGTTGCAAGGCCTCTGTACTTGGCAAAAAGACAAATTTCGAACATGAATGGAAAGCTTAATTTAGAACGTAGAATTACAAAATAATAGACAATTTAATATTCAAGAACTACACCAATAACTGTGGAAAGGTACGGGCGAAATTTTCTTACAGCAAAAAATGCAATGTTGAGAGCCCTCCATTGTTAGCCAAAGATACAGAACTAAGACATCAGTGGAAAGCGTAATTTTGAACGGAGAACAACGAAAGATTTAACTTACCAGCACTCTGCTGAAAGAAAAGTACAGGCGAAATGATTATATTTCCAAATATACATTGTTTAATAGGGTTCAAATGTTGTAAAAAGATATAGAATTAAAACATCGAAGAAAGCGTTATTTATAATGTAGAGCTACAAAACATTGCCAATATTTAACCAATATTTAAGGAAAGATAATTACATTAATTTTATACTCTGAAAATTCACTGAGAAACTTCCATTGCTGGAAAAATATACAAAATTCAAACATCAATGGAAAGCGTAATTTTGAATGTAGAGTTATAAATTTTTGGATGAAGTAATACTCAGTCAATACCTAGGGAAATGTATAGGCATAATTCTTATGTTCTCAAAAAAGTATTTTTAAGAAACCTCCATTTCTTGAAAGAGATATAGAATTCAAACAACAGTAGAATGTATAGTTTTGAACAGAGAACTGTGAGATACATTTATTTTTGTCTCTATCGTACATTTTTGTGCATTCTCAATTGTTAGTATAAGTAGTGTTTAATTCAGTCATCCTTTTCCGGGGCATTATGTAGCTCCGGGGCAGGCACGTACACATACATACACACACACACACACCTACACACACACACACATACACACATTATAAAGTTAATGTTATATTTGAAATTTAAAACTTTACTCGAATGTGGGCAATGAATTGATTTGTATTCTGTGAAAAAAATGTTATTGCATCTTGTATAGTTTACAAATTACAAAATTTTAAATTTTCGTAAGGGACGAAACGCGGATTGGACTTAAGTTTTTCAGTCCTTAGGGAAAATTGCATTTTCTTTGAAAGTAATAATGTTTTAAGCCTAAAATTTTATTGTGGTGGGGGCAAGCTTCTTTATTACTGCAAAAGTTGTTGAATTACTCAATTGGTTTTCCCGTTGCAATTTTTTAAAGCCCGTAACGGAAGTAACATGAAAACATAACGGACGTAACATTTTTTTTCAATTGCATATAGCAAGTGAATTCCGTTTGCGAAACATAAGATAATAAATTTAAATATTAAAAGAAATGTGAAATTAACAGTAATTAATAGGAACACTACTTTCCATTGAAACTTAGAACACTTCAACAGCATTTGTTACATTTAAATGACATTTTTTCTTCCTCTCGCTAATTTAAGACTTCCGGGTACTTATGTAGAGCTCTGGAACAAATTAGCTTCCAGGATGAACCCTGAAAAAAGTATAATGTCTTAAAAACCGTTAATGTCCCGGGCAATCCAGGACGTCTGATCCTTAGTCATTCTATATGATTGTAAATCAATTTTCTTTGCAAACTAGTTCCTCCTCCAACGCATGTTCCCCAGTTGCACGGAAAATTCAGTACAAGATCACGCCCACATGTAGAGTTGGCAGAAAACTTTCAATTTTCTGTGTTACTTGCATCTTCATGTTTCTGATTTGTTTGGTAATTATTTTATAACATTTATTTATGCGGTTTAAGCATATATGACTCAGGACGGGATAAATGGGAGAAAGAAGTAGGGACAAAGTTGGCGAGAGCCTAAGTTAAAGGTGTTTGGATTTTCCTGGTGTGACTGTTGAGAAAAACTTTGGAAAATCCTGTTAGGATGGTCGGCCACTGGTATCGAACGCGGGATCTTCCAGATGCAAAGCCAACACTCTACCAACTGTGCTACGCCACTATATGTTCATAACTTTGAAAAGACACGACTGTTATGTGTTACTTATAAATTTATGTGTATACTACAGCTCCCTTGCCCGTAGCTCGGGTTTATCCAGAATGTATGTTTCGCAACAAAGATAAAAAAAATAATAAATAAAATCAAGAAGCCACAGTGGGCTGAAAAGCCACCACTTATCTTAACTCTCAACTTGCTTCGGGATAAAATAATAACATTTCAATCTTAAATACCTATATACTGCATAATATACGACTTCCAGCAATTCCAACTTCTTATTAACATGTATTTCCTGTATAATTATTCTATGAAGAACTAATGTACTGTGTAATAATGCAATTAATACAACGCAACGTATTCTCCAAAGTTTATTGTTTGTATTGAAAACAAACTATTTTTGGCAGGTCAAATTTTGTCTTGTAAAGTAAATATATTTTTTCAGTAGATTTCTGTATTCCAACATGAAAACATTTATAATCGTAAATCTGATTTACCCAGTACAGGCCGCTGTGCCAAAGAGGAGTATATACGAGAGACCTTTCGGGTAATGTAATTATTAAAACAACTACGTTCAATTCAATGTTTTACATCTTCTCAAGAACCTTAGGCAAATGACAATTTTTATGGCATAAATTATACGATTTTCTTAAGGTCATACTCGTGGACCCGTCATAAAATCTTCCCTATTTAAAGGGAAGGGTAACCCTATTTAAAGGGACGGTAACAGCCATTTTACTGTTACCGTCCATACAATTCATTTTATCTTATCTTATCTTCCCTATTGACGGGGTCGAGGAAAATGTTTACAATCTGATATTAGAAGCTTTGGAAAACAATTAATAAGAAACAGTACAATCATAAAGTAAATACGTATCTATGTAACTACTTCGAGGTACAGTTTAGTTTATCTAAATCAGTAGTAATTTTTAGCTTCCAAAGAAGTTCAGAATGGCCCTAAAAGTCCATTTTAAAGCATAAATAGTATTTTGTTTCTGTGAAAGTACCTCCTATGTACTGGTACGCTCGGCACAGAGACTGTCCCGATTTTCTTGAACGGAACGGTGGCAACCCTGCTCCCGACATTTGCTGGCCCCGTCACTAGGTTATTATTCAGTTCCTAACACATACGTAACGATTGAAGGCAATGCTGATCCGAAATTGCAAATTTGGGATGTGCCAAATTGCGCCCTCTATTAGCTAGCGCCGTTACTAACATATCGTTCGTTCACTCGCAAATAAAAGTAAGTCCTCCCTAACGATTGGAAGCAACAATCCGAAATCGAATAGGTTGCACGCTGTGTTTTAAGTTAGTCCGCTTAAATTTGCTGGCGCCGTCACCATGTTATCGTTCACTCCCTAACAAAAATACTCCCCATTTCTCCCTAATGTGTGGAGACAAGGACGATACGAAATTTTATAATAGGGGCTGAGTGAAGTTTACCCCGACATTTGCTGACTCCGTAACCGGACTCGAACCGAACCGTAACCGTAGCTCAGTGGTAGATAGTTGGCGTAGAATTCAGGAGGTCGTGAATACGATCCAAGCGGTAGACCATCTTGACAGGTTTCTCCAGTCACACCAGACAATTGCTGGGATGACACCTTCAACATAGGCGCTGGCCGACACCTTTCAGCAACCACTCTTCACACCTATCCCAGACTGAGCCTTAAGAGCATTAAGGCAAATTAAAAAAAAACAATCAATACAATAATTTAAAAATCCTACTAAGTTTTATGAATTTAACTATCGTTTCCAGCGAGAAATCTTGCAAGAAAGCCTAAACCTAAACATTCGATGAGGGTATAGATTGGCCAGATTTTAACTAGCGTAAAGAGGTCGCTTGCTAGATTTCATCATGGAAAATAACGATAACTAGGATTGTCTTTATAGATGCAAAAGTATTCTTAGATGACTCTCAACATATGTTTTAAAATTTGTCAAAATAAACAAACATAATGGGGTAGTATAAACTTGGGGTAGACAAGCGGCAATACAATGGTGCGCGTAAAATTAGACTAAAATCTGTAGATATATTCCTTCCTAAAGTTCACTGTTAATAATTATTAAAGCTATATACAGGGTGTTTCTTTAATGGTGGCTCAAACTTCAGGGGATGATGGGGAATGACAAAAGACGTGATTTAAGCGAAGAAGTTGTCATCCGAAAAGGCGTCAGTGCTGAGCTATAGCCCGCCGAAAATGGACCAAAGTAGAACAAAAATGAATAGAATGAGAGAACGAAGTGTCTGAGAAAGGTCGGGTCAAAGGAACGATTGCAGTATGTGCCCTGTAGAGTCGATTCATGCACACATAGATGCGGAACAGTGGGGGCGACAGGGGGGCGCATATGGCAGCACTAGTTGGGAGCGGAAACATGGGGTCAAACGTACCGGGATGATGGCAAATGACAGAGTAAGCAATGTGAGAGACGGATCCGTAGTGCGAATTGCAAGAGCCGCACGTTGCGTGGTATGACGCTGGGGCACGTACAATGCTCCACACGACAGCGTCCATACATTGTTTCCTGAAAGCCCTATTGCCGAACCCACAAACAACACGTGTCGTCGTGTTACAAGCGGCATTCGACACCTGTCCTTGCGTTGATATCATACGTTACGTACGTTGGTGGCTGCATATAAACAGATGGTACAACACGATGCTCTGTCGCTGTACGCCCTCTGTATCACATGACTCGGCGGTAATATACATCATCTATGTGCAGGTGACGTGTTTCCTTCCGGAACCTGCAGACGGCGTGTTACTATTGCGTGGTTAGTCGCTCAGTATCAGTATCTGTGCGTTGTCTGTGCTGGTGGTCTGGAGAGGGCTTAGTGCGGGAGTGAAATGGCGTTCACGTTGGAAGAACTTGCAGATATGGTGTTTGTGTATGAGCGAGTGAATGGAAACAGTCGTGCAGCTGCATGGTTGTATCCCAACAGGTATCCAGACAGGCGCCATCCAAAGTACACCATTTTTCCGAGGCTATTTCGGCGTTTACGGGAAACGGGAAACTTGCTCCCAGTCAGTCATGACCGCGGCAGGCGACGAACAACCAGGACTCCCGACCTTGAAGAAGAGGTTCTTGAGCGTGTGACAGAACACCCGTCGAGCAGCACTAGAGCATTAGCACAAGAAGTGGGGGTTGATCACACTACTGTGTGGAGAGTACTCCGTGAACAATAACTACACCCCTATCATCCACAGAAAGCGCAAAATCTGCATCCTACAGACTTCGCACCCCGTGTGGTGTTTAGTGAAACACTAGTGCAGAGCTGTTTGCAAGATCCGCAGTTTCTTGCTGCCATAGTCTTCACAGATGAGGCCTGATTCACGCGAAAGGGTGTATTCAATACCCGGAATAGTCATGTGTGGGCCGACGCAAATCCACATGGTACCATTGTGCATGGACATCAACAGTGATTTGCGGTAAATATCTGGGCAGGCATCGTCGGTGACCAGCTGATAGGACCATATCTCTTACCGCCTCGCTTAACAGCACCAGTGTACGCAGTGTTCCTGCGCGAAACACTCCCTGCATTCGTAGAAGATGTATAGGCCATGCAAATAGACGTGAACACTGAGCTGCGCGGAAGAAGAAAGTAGGGGAAGTGAGTGTGGGAATGGTCTGAGTTGGTAAGAAGCGAGCAAGCACGTATGAGCTCAACATTCGAGCAAGCACGTATGAGCTCAACATTCGAGCAAGCAGGGGACAGTGTTGACAACTATGATAGGGTGCAATTTATCGAGACATAATGTGCGCTGAAAAATTCGAGTGAAAATCATTTATTAAAATCAGTAAGACTTACCTGTGTATAACGCTATGTCCACTTTATGCATTTCTCTCTTCTCAGCTTCCCAGCTTGTTGAATTACAAATGTTTTGAAAAAAGTTTATATATTTAAAAGTTAAAAACACGAACACAGTTATAGTTGAACATATCACAAGATGGAAATCTAACACGTAAGGAAGCACTTGTATCATCTAACACTAGAAGCATTGTTTCAGTTGCTATCGCTGTCTGTACTTATGGGATGAACACCCGACATTATCACACTGGAAGTTTCTCCACCATCACCTCCCTCAACTTCGCTGTAAGTAGAGCTGTCACTAGAGCTGTCACTCGTATCACTTTCACTCATATCCGAATCTGTGTCATTTCCAATATTAATTACCAACTCCATTCCTTCATCCAACAAACCTTCTTTCCTGAAGAATTCACCTTCGATAGCTTTCACATGGTCGCATCTTTTCTTCCACTCTTCCCTTGAAATTGATGCAAATTTCTCATCTGCCATCTTTATCACATCGTCTAACTTGTAATCGACATTTTTGCCTCCAATCGAATTTTTTACCGTTGCCCAGATCAGTTCAGTTCCGGATGGTACGGTGGCAAACGAAGTACTGTATGTCCATGTTCTGCTAAAATACTGTCTATTTTGTACGTGCGATGGGCTGGTTTGTTCAATTTTATTATATCGTATAATTGTGGTTTCAACATTTCTGCGCTGTAAGGGATGCCTTTCTCAGTAAGCCAGGATATCATGGAACTTCGGGTTGAATTGGAATTGGGAGGAGGATTCATTAGTTTGTTGTGGTATGGAGCGTTATCAATTACCACCACACTGTGAGTAGGTAAGTTTGGAACTAATTTTTCCCTTAACCACTTTTGATAATTATTGTAATCCATATCATGATGGTAATCTCCAGATTTTTGTCCAGATTTAAATCGAACATAAGCATTTGGAACAAAGCCTTCTTCGCTGCCGGCGTGAACGATGATTACTCTGTTTCCCTTCGAAATAGGGGCAAATAAACCCTGTAGGGATTCATCACTCCAGCCATAAGAAGATGTGTGCGACGCATGAATATAAGTTTCATCCATATATACAATAGGGCGAGATTCATCTCGGTATTTTCTTATGGTTCGTAAGTAGGAAATTCTTTGTGTCCGGATAGTGCTTTTTTCAATTAAAACTTTTCTATTATTTCTCGTCTTTCTCCATTTAAATCCAAGGGTTAAGAGTATTTTTCTACGGGTGTTTAAGCTACCATCGAAGCTAATTGACTTAGTTAATGAAGCATGGACCTTCTTCAAGGTTGGTCTCTCCTTGTCTGTTATATAGAAATCGTTAACTGTTCTCCGCACAACAGCTTCGTTGAAGCTATCTAGTGTTGCCTTTCTTGATATTCTTGGCCTTTCTTTGTGTGGTGTTGTAAATGACACTGGTTCATCTGATTCGATACTTTGAAGCTCACTTTTTATCCGACGGACTGAACTTAATGACACATGCTCTCTCTAATACTTTTTTTAATTTAATAGGGGCTCCCTGTACAGCTTCTTTTCGCATGAACCGATACACGTTCGCGACAGCCTCACGCGTTTGGCTGTGTAGCACCTTGCCCTTAAGTTTACTTTGAACTGGTGCCATCCCACTATGGTTCGCAGCACTGACAGGGATGTTGACAAAACTTCACTCACGCAACCCAACACGATCTGCACTGCCTGGCTGCTGAAAACATAATGATCAGCACACCCCTTTTGTTTCTTATCAACACAAGATAGATTCGTCCAGTTCTACGGCGCATAATGTTTACACTGTTCACGTCTATTTGCATGGACTGTATACAGGTAGGTCAGCCACAAAGAGATTACCACACAAAACATTAGTTGCCATTTTGAAGTGCAAGACCTTTGAATAAAAGAGTAAAGTTTTGACGCGGTCTCTAATACAATGCTTGTCGAAGTTCCAAAGCTGCTTAATATCTCGGTTAGAATGCGTTTTTTGAAAACTAGAAAGCGACCCATGTTGCAAAGCTATCGGATGGGCTAGCCCATTAGAATGTGTGGTTCCCTGTTTGGGCCCCATGGGGTCCAACTTTGATTTTTTTAAATTGGAATCCCCATCTTTTATTGCAGAATCTGTATCTATGGAAAAAACTAAATCAGAATATGTCCTGCTAAAAACTATAGAATGTGAGCCCTACAGGGCCGGAAAGTAGATTAATAGTGAGAAGTGTTAAAGGTTCCGGAACGGATAAATATCTCGGTTGCAATGCATTTTTGTAATTTGAAAGAGACACAGGTTTCAGAAAATCAACAGAGCTATCGGATGGGCTAGCCAATCAAAATGTGTGGAGCCCAAATTTGATTTTTTTAAATTAGAATCCCCAGTTTTATTGCAGATTCTGTATATACGGATAAAATAGATAAGAATATGTCCAGTTCTGGGCTCTACAGGGCTGGAAGGCAGATTACTGGTGACAGGAGCTAAAAGTTACGAAAACGCTATGTCAGTTAGAATGCGTTTTTTTTTTTTTGCATGGAAGTTCCTTTATGAACTACGCCTATTTCACGATAGCAGAATGAACGTTTAACTATCTACTAATTTAATTCACATTTCATAATTCCTAATCCATTATTTATATAAAATGCTCTGCGATAGTCATTTGCTCCGTTTGACAATACTAACTTATTCTAAATATTTTTAGAAGCAATAAAGTAAGCAATTTTTATGATTGATTTTGTAACTAATCATAAGAGTTTCCATATACGCCAATACAGTGCTCGAATTTGAATTTTGAATTCGAATTTATTTTAAGTCATTTAGGCAACTATGACTCAGGCTGTATGGATGTTGATGAGATGAATTGGTTGAATGAAGAAAGTGGGAGTAAACGAAAGCACTTCGAGAAAGCCCACGCACACTGTGTTCGTCCACCACAAAGTCCACATGGCAAGAGCAGAGATCGATCCGACGAACCCTAGCACAAGAGGTGAGCGCTGTACCAACAGAGCCACAGTGGCCTCGGTGAGAATGATAAGAATTTTCCCTGGTGCATTAAAATTTGATCCCGGGTTATTTATTTTTAGTATCACCTCAATCAGGGATAAAATCTATCTATTTTCACTAAAAAAGATAGTATGTTGAAACTTGTATGAATCCACTAGTTTTAGGATTCCCTTTCGTAATTTATAACAAATCGGACACTGCGTCAGTACTGTGGAACAACAGGAAAGGAGTAAACGGGCGGTGCTGCCATCATAGGAAAAGTTTGACAGTGATAAATAACCTTTGCATGAGTGATAAGAAAGAGAAGAAGCTCGAGTATGTTGCTCCATTTTCGATAGATTCTACGAAATTACAAGAAAATAAGAGAAGTGGCTAATATGATATTTTGATAGACCTTTGACTTTCTGGAACTTTGACAAGCACTGTATAAGAGACCGCGTCCAAACTTTACCTTTTATTCAATGGCAGCTAATTTTTTGTGTAGTAATCTCTTTGTGGCTGACCTACCTGTGTACGAAATTTGAAGTAGGGTTTTGGGGTGATCTGAGTGACCCTTCCCTTGTTAGAAGTACATGTATATGAGACAACCGTTTGCAGTATTAGCACTGGTATGAAGAGTTCCACATGCTCTAAAAGGATTCAGGATAACTGCACCTTTAGTTTGATAGCGCAAGGAATGTAGGGTCACCATTGCTACCAATATCTGTGCCCTTTAGCCAAGGCTCTTAGCAATATTATCTCTTGCTGTCTCGGTGATTGAAGTTGACCTTAAATGTTAGTCAGTGAAGAGCCTTTTGAGATTAGTCGTAGCGCGTCTGACTACTAATCGGACGGCTCGGGTTCAAATGCCGACCAGAAGAATGGAGATTTTTCTCGTAGTGTTCCCATACCTGGCGCTAAGAGGTTTACTCACCCTCTTATCAAATTGAGTACCAGGTCGAGCGTGGGACTGACCACCCCACCTCACTTCTAGAAAATGTGAAGCGCTACCTCCACATTTTTCATGCGCCGTTCACAGCGCGTTCATCTCGCACAGGTGATAGCATTACCCTTTTTCTGGAAATTATAATAGGAATTTGTTTATATGTAAATTTTATTTCTTGAAAGTAATTCATGTACTACGGCTCGCTACTAGTTTCCTTAAAGTACTGATACTTTTGCTGTAAGCAATTGTCCATAATTTTAGTGACCCATGTAAATGCATATTATTGTTATAAAAATAAAAAGTTTATGATTCACCGGAATTTTTCATAGAAACATAAATTATTATTCTCAATTTTAGTTATTCTAGGAAAATGTAAATATTTAATATTGCTAGGTTCCTGCTTACCAGAAATATTTTGTAAAAAAAAATCATACTATATAGCATATATAACTTCTTAATTACATGAACAGAAATTAATATCGATTATTCTTACATACCCCTTGAAAATATCCGTTTCCCCCGAACGTAAAATTCTGGGGAAAAGTCTGCCCCGAACCAGCCCATAAATACGTCACTAGTCATCTTGGTATATTGCAATTGCAAACAGCTATTTATTTTCTATCTACGATCTTTGTATAAGACGCAGATTTTCTCAGCAAAATGTCATTGTTACATTATCACTTTTCTTTGAACTATATTTTATGTAATTCAAATACTTCGATTAGAAATTTCGACGCAAGAAGTGTTCACCCACTCACAACTGACACACTGAATTGGACAATGAATGTGTGCAGGATAAATCGCAAAGATCTAAAAATTCTTTCATCGATTTCCTATCTCATGTGGGAATATATACGAGTTAAAAGTATTCGTCTAATTGTGTTTCTTTCAAAGTACTTTGCATTGTTTGTATATCGATTTAATGTAGCAAAGAATTGCGCGCTTGCTTTTTGTTTTAAACGTATAACTCACTTTGTTTCGCTGGGGGGGCTGCGCCCCTTTTATCATAACCAGCGTATCTGGGGGAATACATGCCCATGGCGGCGATCTGCTTTTCCTCGGTTGGAGCTGCGCCCCCACAGGGTAGGTTTATCCTAATTTATTGTAACCTACTCGTGATGGCACAACCTCACACCAAATATCGTTTCTCTAGTTTCAGTGGTTTGAAAAATGGGTTTTTGGACAGCCATTTTGGATTTAAGATGATTACTTTTTTCACGTTTTCTTATATTGTCCTGACCTACTCGTGTTGGTACACCTTCATAGCAAATTTCGTTTGTCTGGCTCGAACGGTATAGAAAATGGGGCGCCCATTTTCGATCCAAGATGGTGATTTTTAAAACAAAAGTTGTAATATTTTCGTAAACTACTCGTGACAATACACCTTCGTGCAAAATTACATATTTCTAGATCAAACTTTGTGAAAAATGAATTTTTGGTGCGGCATTTTGGATCCAAGATTTCGTCTTTGGATACATTTTCTAATATGTTCGTAACCTACTAGCGATGATGTACTCTCAGACTAAATTTGGTGTCTCTAGGGCAGAGGTTTAGGCTATGTATTTTGTACTATAGTATGTTTGGCGGCCATTTTGTATCCAAGATGGCGACTGTTTCATCATTTTGCAATATTTTACTAAACTACCCTTGGTCATACACCTTCATACAAAATTTCGCATCTCTAGCTCAAACGATGCGGTCCGCCATTTTGAATTCCAGATGGCGTCTTTGAAGGCATTTTTAATATTTTCGTAACCTAGTAGTGATTTTGTACGTCATACCAAACTTTGCTTCTATAGCTCCAGCCGTTTATTCTGTGTATTCAATACAACAATGGTTTTTGCGGATATTTTGAATGCAAGATGACAACTATTTCAAAATGTCGGAAATTTTCCTTTACCTACTTATAGACCTTCATACCAAATTTGTTGTTTCTAGTTTCAGTAGTTTGGCCTGGGAAATATGATCAGTGTCAGTGAGTGACCATGGGACTATATATTATGTGGACTCGCTTTGCTTCTTTGCTTCAATGTAGGCGCTGCCTCCAGTCCCTCGCGAAGACTGCACCCCAACTTGGGGGTTTTGGTGGTTCGCCCCCTTTATCGTAGTTACTCTCTTTGGGCACCTTTTCCTCATGGTGCCAATCTGCTCCCAACAACCGGTGGGGGAGCTTCGCCCCCATATTGAAGGTTTGTCCCATTTATTCTAACCTACCCGTGATGGTACGTCTTCATACTGAATTTCGTTTTCCTAGCCTTAGTGGTTGTAAAAATGGGTTTTGGGGTCGTCATTTTAGATTAAAAATGGCGACTTTTAAATAATTTCTTTTATTGTCGTGTACCTGATGGTACACCTTCATACCAAAGTTCATTTCTCTAGCTCGGAAGATGTGGAAAATGATGTTTGGGCGGCCATTTTGAATCAAAGATGGCTACGTTTTCAACATTTTGTATTTTTTTCTTAATCTACTCTTGATGATACACCATGATGCAAAATTTGTATTTCTAGCTGAAAAGGTGTGGAAAATGTTTTTCGGCCCACCATTTTGGATCTAAGAGGGCGTCTTTGGATACATTTTGTAATAATATTTAACTCTCTAGTGATGATGTACCTTATACCAAATTTCACTTCAATAGCCCAAGCGGTTTTGGCTGTGTATTCTATAAAACAATAAGTTCGGCGGCCATTTTTCTATCCAAGATGGGGACTTTTTGAAAATGTAACATCTTCCTAAACTACTGTTGATATTACACCTTTGTGCCGAATTTGATATCTAACTCAAACGGTGTGAAAATTGATTTTTAGGTCCGCCATTTTGGGTTCAATATGGCGCCTTTGGAGACATTTGGTAATATTTTCGTAGCCTACTAGTGATAATGTACCACCATACCAAATTTCGTTTCACTAGCTCCAGCGGTTTTGGCTGTGTATTCTATAAAACAATGAATTTGGCGGCCATTTTTTATCCAAGAGGGCGACTTTTTGAAAATGTAATATTTTCATAAACTACTCTCGATATTATACATTTGTGCCAAATTTGGTATCTCTAGCTCAAATGGCGTGAAAGATGGATTTTAGGTCCACCATTTTGTATTCAATATGGCGCTTTTGGAGACATTTGGTAATATTTTCGTAACCTACTAGTGATAATGTATCACATTACTAAATTTTGTTTCAGTAGCTCCAGCCGCTTAGGCTGCGTATTGGACCAAATGCCCTGTGGACGAAAAGTCCTTTGGACCAAATGTCGATTGGACGAAATGTCCTGTGGACGAAGAATCCGTTGGACCAAATGTTGATTGGACGAAATGTCTTGTGGACGAAAAATCCGTTGGACCAAAAGTCGATTGGACGAAATGTCTTGTGGACGAAAAATCCGTTGGACCAAAAGTCGATTGGACAAAATATCTCGTGGACGAAAAATCTGTTGGACGAAATGTCTTGCGGACGAAAAATCTGTTGGACGAAATGTCTTGCGGACGAAAGGTCAAGTGGTCGAATTGTCTGTGGACGAAAAATCTGTTGGACAAAATTTCGTTAGACGAAATGTGGTATCACCAATCCAATCGTTTCCAGCCTTTGTACATGACGCACATGGGGATGACATTTCCTTCACACCAATCCAATATATTCCGTTTTTATCAAATCCATCAACTTCTTGCTTTATATAAGCATGTACACAGATGATTTCTATGTACTATTCGACTTAACAATAATTATACGCTTCGGCGAACAATTTTTCTGCTTACAGGTGGTGAAAACTATCTGTGCATTTTACGTATTTGCACAGCTTCGTGTACTAAATGAGTACTGGACAATGAATAATGCGATAGCAAACAAGAAACACCACACGCTTCAAATAAAACATGTGATTGCTTACCTGTGCCACGCCTGTTGTTGCATGTACAACCGTTATCAGCTGTGAAACTAGGCGGAAAGAAACATAAAGCATTCTCTGTTACTGATTTTCAGTAAACATATTGCCAACTTTGTTGTTAGCACATCAACTCATATAGATGTAAATTAACGAATATTGTACTGATTCTATTTCAACATAAGCAGATAGAAGCTCTATTCAGATTTCGAGTAAAAGGATTGTGTTGGGTTGTCTACGATTTGAATATCAGCTGGAATTTCCGAAACCAAAGCTCCCAGAAGCATTTTTCTGTGACCGAAACGACACAGATATAATTGACTATTGCGCACTGAACGAAACCAACATAGAAGTCTTGTATTTATCTTATTATAGTGAAAATTAAAAGAGAAAAATCCCCCAAACGTAAAAATTTAAATACATCAATTTCTCTTCTGTTATGGCTGTTTACTTAATCACATAATATCTTTTTTCTCTTGTTTTCAATAAATGACACGCTAACTGAAACAGAAAACAAACGTCACATGCAACTGTAGAGGATTACGCAAACAGTGGGCTTCCTAGATTTTTCAGCTCCTTTCTGACAATGTTAGGAACGAAATTAATGACAATAAATGGATTACGGTGTTATAAAGAAGTATATCATTATGGCACATGATCCTTACGGTTATCACCTGATAAAGAGTGACACGTCTTCCATTTTAACAAATGCATAACCTGTTTCTTTGAAATAAAGTTGATATGGTAGAGGAAAGTACCCAAATCTCACCCACAGTTTTGGTGGATGCTCGTAAAATCCATTGTAATGCTCATGAGAGTTATGTGAGGATTACACTAACTTCTATAAACATTAAAGTAAAAAAGTACGCTGTGACTCGTCAGCGTTTTCGTGCATAGAACTTCAGATATCATTTATTTTTCAGAACACAAAAATGCTCTTTCAAAAAAGGCTTCCTAATTTTGCCCATTGTCTACTGTCACATAAACATTACAATGAATGAAAACATGTCTTAGAAAATCACGAGAAATTTTACTATCTCAAGTGAAATAGTAATTATGTATAAAAAAGCACGAGTGTAATTTTTCTAAAATAAAGATGAAAAAATTGTCAATAGAAAAAAAAACAATTCATTGGAAATTGAAAACCGAAAGCTTGAGAAAATGTAGACTTTATCTTAAAACTACTCTCTAGTTATTGCGGCCAAATGTCACAGGTAAAAAAGGATATTTTGCTACTTTATCGACACAGTTTTTATGGAACTAAATATAACATTTTCCACATTCACCCCACTTTTAACTGTTCTTTTGGAAGTATATTCCATCACTAGTGGGACATTCTGTACTGTAATCACAGATAGATTCGGTACAGTTGTAATCTTCTTTGCTATCGCTGCTTGATAAAGAACGTCTAGCTTTGCTTCTACGAGGTTGTTTATTTGTCTCCTTCGAAATTCGTCTTGCACATGTGTATAACTGTCAAATATCAAATATATTGCGTGGTTTTTACCCATATCAAAATTTAGACCCATCAAGTGCGCGAAATTAGGACACCCTTGACATTGTAAAATGTGATTGTTCCGACCGTCTCCCGTCAATGTAACTGCATGTTACAGCTCAATTATTGCTAACTAGTCATGATTATTGTTACCACTATAAAACTCATCCTTTGCTGAAGATATTATGCAACGTGATAACCAGTGCGAAACTTCCACAAGAAAAAAAGCTATAAAAGCCCACGGGATACACACAACACACTCATTAATCAAACATCAAGTGCAGTAGTTGGCGATTCATACTAGCTGAGAAACTTGGGTGGGGGACATGTGGCTACTTCGCTCCATATAGGCTGCTTTCGAAAATAAAAATTCGGAAGATTTGTCAATGTTACTACTTCAGATGTTTAGTTTTTGAATATGCGCCGTAGGCATTTTAAAACTAATTTTATTTAAGGAGTCCATATACACGATACTAGTTTAACCTCGTGAAAGAGTGAACTATCCATTATAATGTTGTGCGGCAAGAAATATCAAAGCATATTGTCACAAATTAGGAAATGTTCACTCAGATTTATAGATAATGACCGGTGAGTGTCAGTTTGTACATGTCAACACTGGATACATATTTGACATATCTTGAACTTGAACTTGAACTTGAGTTACTTCTCAGAGCTCACCATTGAAGAGACCATTTGGAGAGAAACTAATGATTTAACACTTAATATTGGATTTAGTTCGTAGTAATAACTTTAGAGTCTTGTAATATTTCAGAATTTGTTTACTTCGTCAAGGATAAGAGTGAACAATTGGAAGGAGAAAAGGAGAAAGATAATGTCAGGCAAGAAGGAACAAATGAAAGACAGGAATGAGGAAGGAAATTTATATCACAATTTGGGTAGTAGGTACAGGAATTGGTTCAAGTTAGATTTTTAAGGAAAAAGAGGTTAGTTTAGGATTTGAGGAAGGAGGAGGAGGAGGAGAAAAACAATTATAGGGAAGAGGAAAAACAAAACAAAAACTCGGTTCAAGTAACTGGTAAATTACAGGTTAAGAACTTAGGATATAAAAGAAAGGATTTAAGTTACGGTAATTTGTGGATACGATTTAAAAAATTGTAAATGAGAACAACGACTCTCCGTGTGGGGTTGAAGAGAAGATTCGCTGCAGAAATTGGTTTATCTATATTGAGCTTATATAGGACATCATATAAATGCTTTCGGTTTGCTTTCCATAATTTACATTCCAAAAGTAGGTGTCTAACAGTTTGTGTACCTGTGCGACATTCACAAAGAGGAGAGATGGCTCGACTAAGCCTAAATAAGTGACCATTAAGACGAGTGTGTTCAGTTCGTGCTCTATTAATTGCTATAATATATTTGCGTGGGAGAAAACAGTTATTATACCATGGTCTCTTGTCTCTTTTCTTAAAAAATTGGGAATAATGAGTAGTAGATTGTTCGATTTGTAGGATGATGTTATTTGTCCAGGTCGTTAAGATTTTTTTACGGACTCGTGGGAGTGTGTCCTGATAGTATAATGGAGTAAAAGTTTTGAGAGGAAGATTGTGGGACTGACGAGCAAGTATGTCGGGAGTCTCACATATGTTACTGTGAGCTTCGAAATGAGTAAACTTAATACTTTTACCCATTTTTAAGTAAACTTTAAGTAGTTCTAAAATATCGAAAATAATGGGGTGATTATGGAACATGGTTCAGTAATTTCTTTGTATAGCAAGTAAAACAGATTGTGAGTCTGTCAGGATTAGTATATTCTTTTCTTTTAAAAGTAGACTGTATCCTAAAGCTTTTTTTTTATGGCTATGGCTTCAACATGGAAGATCGAAAGAGAGGCATCAAGTCTGTAACATAAAGAATATTGCTTTTGAATATCCCAGTTATATCGTTTTAAGGATGTGAGAAAGCAATCTGCTCAGTTGATAGATAGTTTAACTCTTTGTTCTTCGTGTATGCTTTAAACGAATCAATGGACTCGAATACAAATAAAATAACTGTACCACACTTTGAGTCTCTAAGACCCGGTTGCATAAAGACATTTAATCCTGATCCACGATTAAATCTGCATGTCATAGTTAAAATATTTATAGAGATATATATGCAGCGAATTCCCATTCTTTCCTTTCTTTCCATGCTACCTGACGTTGGTCCAGTCGAACTAGGAATGAAGTTTAATTAGTAAATCATGCGCAATATCTATGCTTTTAATCTATTGTGGGCTAATAATCTGAAGTATTGGATACCGATCTCGCACTTCATCTAATATTTTTTTTAAAAATCAAATACAGAAACAGTTATTGCATACTAGCTTTAATATATGCGTAGTTCGGTTCACCTGACAGCAAGTGGTGAAAAACAGAACGTTTTCGGTGCAGTATTAGATCGGCTTTTCATGCAGGCGCTAACCACGTGCTTGCTTGCGCTTTTTATGACTAGAAGCTGAATCAACTTTCATAGATGTTAATTAAAACTAGCTTTTCAAGATTCCAATGTTATTCTTTATATGTTCGGTACTTTTAAGAATTGAAAATACGAAGTGTGAGTACCAGGCCTTCTTAAGGTGAGATCCCGCGAATTATTACTTTTGAAGGAAGTGTATATTACGATTAGTTTATTCCTACTTTTTAAACTTTGTACATAATCTCGTGAACTTCTATCAATATTTATATAAAAGATATGTTCAGAAAAATAGTAATAATTATAAATAATTTTTGTCATTCGTCTTTTCACTGTTTATATTTGTAAAGCTTGTTATTTTGGTATATATTGGCGTATTTGTGATTACATAAATGAAAATGAACATAGCAACAAACTAGGAAATGTGGGGACAAAATCCTAAGAAAACCCTGATGAAATTCATGTAGTAGAAAACAAGAGCACAATAATGTATGAAAATAGAATAGCAGAGGATGCGAGACCATTATAGAAGAAATGCATTACGAAACGGCTCAATTACTAAGAAAATACAAACTTCCCCATCACCGCAAAGTGCTTCAATTTCTACACTTTCTAACTCAGTTAGGACTGTACGAGTTCCAAAGTTTGATTTCTGGCTGGCGCATTTTTTTACATCTTTTTTTTTAAGTATAACTTTACAATTTTTCTTTGTACTTATAAAGAATTGCACCCATTGGAATTGTTTTTGCATATATATATATATATATGCTCCCCTTGTTTCGCTGGGGGCGCTGCCTCCAGACCATCGTGGGAGCTGCTACCTCAACTTCAGTAGTTATGGGGCTGCTCCCCCTATATCTTAACCAGAATCTCTCTGCGGGACTGCACCGTCATGATGTCGATCTGCACCCTCCCACGGGGAGCGGTACTCCTAATGGGGAGGTTTGCCCCCCATTTATTGTAACCTACTCATACACCTTCATACAAAATATCGTTTCTGTAGCTTCAATGGTTTGAAAATGGGGTTTTTGGGCGGTCATTTTGGATCCAAGTTGACGACTTTTCCAAAATTTTCCTAAACTACTAGTGTTAGTACACCTTTATGCAAAGTATTGTTACTCTAGCTCAAACGGCGTGGAAAATGGATTTTTAGGGTCCGCCATTTTGGATTCAAGAGGGCGAATTTTTAAAAATGTCGGATTTTTCCCGTAACCTACTCATTATCCTACACCTTCATACCTAATTTAGTGTTTTTAGCTTCAGTAGTTTGGCCTGGGAATTTTAATGATCAGTCAGTGACCATGGAGTTTTATAGTATGTGGGCTCGCTTTGCTTCGTTGGGGGCGCTGCCCCCAGACCCCGTGGGAGCTTTGCTCCCAACTTGGGGGTTTTGAGGAGGCCGCGCCTCCTTTATCTTAACCAGAATCTCTCTGAGAGACTGCACCGCCAACGTGTCCATCTGCACCCCCCCCCCCACGGAGGGCTGCACCCCCAAAAAGGAGGTTTGCCCCATTTATTGTAACCTACTCTTGGTCATACACCTTCATACAAAGTTTCGTTTCTCTAGCATCAATGGTTTGGAACTTGGGTTTTAGGTTAGCCATTTTGGATCCAAGATTTCGTCTTTGGATACATTGTGTAATATTTTCGTAACATACTAGTGATGATGTACCTTCATACCAAATTTGATGTTTCTAGCTACAGCTGTTTAGACTGTGTATTCTATACAGCAATGGGTTCGGCGGCCATTCTGGATCCAAGATGGCGACTTTTCCAACATTTTGTAATATTTTTCTAAACTAATCTTGGTCATACACCTTCATACCAAATTTCGTATCTCTAGCTCAAATGATGTGGAAACTGGATTTTTGGGTCCGACACTTTGGATCCAAGATGGCGTGTTTTGATGTATCATGTAACATGTTCTTAACCTAATAGTGATGATGTACCTTCATACCAAATTTTATTTTAATAGCTTCAGCCGTTTAGGCTGTGTATTCTATACAATAATAGATTTGGCGGCCATTTTGGATCCAATATCTTTTTCAAAATGTCGGATTTTTTCCTTTATTTTCTCATGATCATACACCTTAACACCAAATTTGGTGTTTCTAGCTTCAGTAGTTTGGCCTGTGAATTTTGATGATCAGTCAGTGAGAGTGAATCAGTGACCATGGGGCTCACTTTGCTTCGCTCGGGGCGCTACCTCCAGCACCCGTGAGAGCTGCGCTCCCAACTTGGGGATCTTGGGGGGTTGCACCCCCCTTTAACGCAACCAGACGCTCTCTGGCGGACTGCGCCTCCATGATACAAATATACCCCGCAACGAGGGGCGGTTGCCCTATTTTTTGTAACCTACTCGTCATGGTACACCTTCATAACAAATTTTGCTTGTCTAGCCTTAGTGGTTTAGAAAATGGGTTTTCGGGCGGCCATTTTGGATTAAAGATAGCGACTTTTTTAACGTTTTATTATATTGTCATGACTTGCTCGTGAAGGTACACCTTCATATAAAATTTCATTTCTCTTACTCGAATGGTGTCGAAAATGATTTTTGGGCGACCGTTTTGAATTCAAGATGGCCACTTTTAGAAAATTTGAAAATATTTTCGTAATCTACTAGTGATGTTGTACCTTCATACCAAATTTTATTTCTATAGCCCCAGCGGTTTAGGCTGTGTATTCTATAAAACAACGGGGTTGGCGGCTTTTTTAGATCCAAGATGGCGACTTTTTCAAAATGTCGGATTTTTTCCTATACTTATGGTCCTACACATTCATACCAAATTTGGTGTTTCTAGCTTCAGTAGTTTGGCCTGTGAATTTTGATGATCAGTGAATCAGTCTGTGACCATGGGCGTATATATTATATGGACTAGCTTTGCTTCGCTGGGGGCGCTGCGCCCCCTTTATCTTAACCAAAATCTCCCTGTAGGACTACACCGCCATGATGTCCATCTGCACCATTCCACTAGAAGTAGATCCATCTCCCGCATCGAGATCCATGACTGACCTCGAAGCTACGCAACGTTCATAGACTTACTACAGGTTATGTCAGATGTGACGTCATTAACTCAACCAAGGCTATTACAATTTACAATACAATTAGATGATAGGCCGAAATTGAAATACCTGATCCAACTTACCAATTTCAAGCAACCATCTTGGTGTGCACATCCAGCATTAAGGAGGGTGCTATTTATTAGTAACTTTATATATTGATATGCTAATTTGTTTAAATGTATACTATTAATTAAACATCACAAAAGAGAATACTACCGCGGTTTTACAAGCCTGGCTGTGCATACCAAAATGGCAGACTAACGTTGTTACCATGGACGTAAGAATATAATAGCACTAGTAACAAGCAAAATTAATGGACCGGAAGTGCGCCTTGCCGCCATGTTGAATTGACCAAAACGTTGCAACTGACCATAAGAAGTAATGTTAATTGAGCCACTTTTAATTACAAATTTTAAATTTGAGGACTTGTGCACATTGAATTGAATTGTATTTATGGCTTTTAAGCATCTACGGCTCAGGCCGGGATAGGGGAGAGGAAAGGATTTTGGGAGGATCTATGTTGAAGGTGCCGAAAATCTAAGCAGAAAAGCTAAAGGTTATACTTTCAGTATTTTTCTCTATTTATTGCCATGATGTAGTTTCCTTCTTTAACAGCTAGAAGGATGTTTAGAGAGCCCTTTAGCATGTATGATTATGTAAACTATGCAAACTAGTTATTGCTACTAAGAGGTACCTATAACTGGTTTGCCATTTTTTCACAGTTCCTATTTATTTGACATGAAGTCAGATAATTAGCATTTTTTTAAAATAAAATCGTTAGATAATACCATTTTAACCTTTAAGACAAAAAAAAAAAAATACTATCGCTTTTATTTACAAGTAGGACGTTGCTTCACAGGAACAAATATTTGGTAGTTGTGCCGTGTGCCAACTACTAGACTTGGCAGTGCCAATAATAGTTGGATGTCTTCAGGTCTCGAACACGTATAGTGAACGTGAGTGTCAATAACTGGACATGAACGGGTCTAACTTCTGGTTAAAGGGTACCGATGTAAGCACACCACAACCCAGGAATATAAATAGGGTCGCCAGGAGCCTAGAGTACCCACTCAACATCATCTAAATACACTCTAGCTCCAAACATTTGCTACATCCCAGAAGAGCGGTGCAGAAATGTCTTCCAGATTTAAAAATATCTGAGAAAGAGGATTCCAGATCCTTGTGATTGCTGCTAAAAGACAGTAAAGCTGTACCGGTACGAGGGAGGAAATACCGATAAGGCGACACCTCCAATCTTTTTAATTAGATCGTAGGTACATACTCTGAAGTACCAGCTGGTTCACATTAGCGATAGTCAAAGAAATAAACGAAAATAATCTGTACTTGGGAATAATTTCATACGATGATACGCATAACAATTCATGTGTGACTCAATTTGCATCTCACTTTGAAGAATCTACTACAGGGTGGCAAAAGATCATGTCTTACCTTTACCTTAGTATGGCCCACACCTGTAGTCTGGAATCGCAATTCCTGAAATAAAAACGACGAACACAACGAACGACGGTCAATACCTAACCTAAACGTCGTGTCATTATCTATCGCAAATGCAAATAATCCCTTCACACATATCACTTAATGGAGTCACTTCATATATCATAACGCTGTATCTGCAGAACTCAATATATAGTTCTTTCCCCAAGTTTCACATCACAGCTGAAGAAAGGATCCTACCACTGGCCTACAGATTTATGAATCAAACCTAATCTAATTAAAACGCATCTCTCAAACCACTAGGATAATCGAAATAGAGAATAAATTAGTATCAATTGCTTTCAAAATTTACTTAATTATAGATAACGTAGTTTAATTTAAATGAATATCACAGTAAACGTTAATTAAATCACTGCACAACACAAATAATATCACACACTGTATATGGTTATTCAACTAATACCTTACGTAATACCTAGTTAACTAAGAGGTTATATAGACTATGTTCTTTGAAAAGAAACTCAAAATGTTTAAGGAAATACAAAGATTTCAAACTTTCAATTTATTTATCGGATTTTACACAACATTAGCTTTCGGAGTTAATAATTTCGTTAAGATCAGAACAGAATTACGCTTGTGTTGTAGAAATCAAACAAATTTGTATCTTCTATCTTGTACACATTATGAATTAATTAAGAGAAAACGAAAGTTGGTTTCGCAGATATAAATGTTCATAATTTCTATAATAATTAAAAATTTTTACTGAAATTTTCAGGATATAATCCAAAAGCATTGCTATTTAATTTGGAAAAGGTTTCATCACATTATTTCATAGAAAAATGGAGCTATTACACAAAACATACCTTGACGAAAGAAACCAGTTTGCCTTAAAGCAGGCGTGACGTCATGACAGATGATTACTTCGTTATGCAAATGAATCTTTGAATAAATATTGAAATACGCAATAATTATGTTATAAATATGACACATCGTTTGGTGTTAGTATGGTGTTAGTTAAGAATACAATATAGATTGTTAAGACTACAATATAAATCGTTAAGACAACAATATAGATTGTTAAGACTACAATATAAATTGTTAAAACTACAATATAGATTGTTAAGACTACAATATAGATTGTTAAGACTACAATATAGATTGTTAAGACTACAATATCGATGGTTATGACTACCATATCGTTTGTTAAGACTACCATATTGTTTGTTAAGACTACAATATACGTTGTTAAAACTACTATATCTATTGTTAAGACTACCATATTGATTGTTAAGACTACCATGTTGATTGTTAAGACTGCTATATCGATTGTTAAGACTACAATATAGATTATTAAGGCTACAATATAGATTGTTAAGACTACAATATAGATTGTTAAGACTACAATGTAGATTGTTAAGACTACAATGTAGATTGTTGAGACTACAATACCGATTGTTAAGGCTACAACATAGATTGTTTAGACTACAATATAGATTGTTAAGACTACTATATAGATTAATAAGACTACAATATTGATTGTTAAGACTACAATATAAATTGTTAAGACTACAATACCTATATTGTAATTTCAGCAATCTATATTGTAGTCTTAACAATCTATATTGTAGTCATAACTAACACCATACTCACACCAATCAATATGTCCTACTGCCATTTGGACATCTACGTTTAGTTCCATTCATTACACTCGAAGTGTTTTCATACTACGAACAATGCAAATTTCTCTGTGACAGGCAACATTTCCTGCGGCCATTTTGAAAACGGTAACCTTTATACAAAATGTTTTTGCGGAACTTTGTGTCATTTTCAAAGATCTATTGAACGAAGTGTCACTCGACCCATGTTGCCATTTGAGATTTTGCAGTTGACCCCCGCGGCCCTGTGATGTGGGCCCTGGGGCCCTTTGCTTTTTATGGAATTTTATCAGCCCCCGACATAGCTACATTCCTGCGCAACCAACTTTGTCACATTTTGTTTTATTTCGAATCTAATTGAGATCCCAGCGTTACGTGGGAGACCCTGTATATATAGGGTGTTAATGAATAACACCAACAAACTTCTGGATGTGATTCTACATTACAAAAGAAGGAAAAAGATCTCTATCAACACGTGTCCGAAAACAGGCAACCGAAAATGGAGATTTTTTATTTTTTTCAGCTGAATATTGTCAAAAGTAGTAGCCGTAGACCGAATGTGGCATATTACTTATACTCTCCTCTATTCAAATTGTACCTAAGTGTAATCCGTTCATACACGTTTCTTAGAGAAACAAGTTTACTTCATATAATGGCGGAATATACAATCCGTCTTAAGAAAAAATCCTTCCGCCGCCACTGGATAATCCTGACAAGTACATATTTGAATAAAGGATGGTTAGAGTCTTTGACAGTAATATGCCGCATTTTGTCTACGGCTACTAGTTTGGACTCTATTCAATTCCAAAAATTCTAAAATCTCAATTTTCGGTTGCCTGCAACTCATAAATTACGAATTTCTGGACACGGGTTGATAAAACTTTTTCCCTTCTGTTGTCATGTGGAATCACCTCCAGTAGTTTGTTGATATTATTCATTAACACCCTATATATATGTATGTGTGGTCAAGGGGAGGGCTAACCTATCTATTCTTCATATTATCCAGTGAAGAGTGAAATCAACTGCCATTTTATCCAGTGTAAATTTGGACCTCAAGGGCGGCTATAGCCCCTATAGCCCTCCCTTTGGATCCATCCATATATATATATA
>JAGDQP010025321.1:13008-27037 GCA_022664845.1 Lepisma saccharinum | reverse complement strand
TTATTTCTTCTGTTCTCTAGCCGCAAATATTATCTTTAAAAAATCGCCTTTCTTGTTCTTTAGAAGTAGTTCCAAAATGTAGATCATACTTATACAAATAATTTTGTTCTAAAAGAAAACTTATTTAGAACTTAAAATGACATGCTTGTCATGCATAATTTAATGTTTTACTTAGCATCTATCAATCCACCAATATATTCTGCATTTTCAGACAACAGGCGTTGTATTAACCTGGCTACGTTACGTATAGGTTCAATTGTTATAGGTAGCCATTCACGTCAACTCAAGTCTTTGTTTGCTTGTCTATAAGCTTTGAGTGGTGGTGTGTTAGAAGCTCTCTCTTTGTACTGTATAGTCTGACTGTTTTTGTTTCTGATTGGTCTACTGCTCTACACATCATTGAAGTTGGATCTTGGTTGGTGCTGAAAGGTATTCTGCACGAGAGACGGTAACCAAAGGCAACTCATTAAACAGGCATTCATGTGTGCAGCTTTACCACAACTTTCTCGAACAATTAAGAGTACAAGGATTAATTTTCATATTAAAAATGTGTACTTTATGACCTGCACTTGAGTGTTTTATGCAGTACAGCCCAACTCTTTTGCAATTGAATACCGTTACCATAAAGTCTCTTCACTCACAATATACAGTGTTCGTTTAGTAATAATACAGCAATTACTATACCAAAATGCAAAGAACTTTATTTGTATTCTGATGTACACTTATTAATAATAATCTCCCTCTACCTCTACATAACGTGACATCTGAAGTATAGTTGTTCAAAATACACAATGGAGGACCTCAGCGGATATCTTTTTCACTCGTGTAGTTACAGAGTGTGTAATGTCCTCAATGTTGTTAAAACACTTCACTCTTGGGAAAATGAAAAGTCTGCGGGGTTAAAGCTGGCGAATAGGGTGGATGTTGAAGAACACAAACCGACCTCGAAGCTAGAAGCGGTCTCATATCCAACGTTCCAGATTTATGCCTCTCTTCTCTTGAGTCATGACAGAGAAATAAAGCTGAAACAAATTTTCCTCTTTTGTAAATGTTGGTAATGGCCGATACATCCAAAACTTTTCCAGGTAGTATCTGTCGTAAGGCATAATCGTGTTTGAACTGATATCTTTTTATCATCGATTTTGGCAACATTGTTTTTTTGTTTTACTTTTTAAGAGTTTTCGTTCTTGGTTTGTTTCAACAGTGCGTAATTGAATTACCTTTCGTTATTATTGTTTTTGTATCGGATCTATGATTGTTCGGAATCGATGCTCTCTTGTTACGTAATGTCGTTGTTTATAAATAGTCGTATTGTCAAGTCGATTTCGTTGAAGATGTATCGGTCGTCATATGATTAGAACGAGAATTAGAATATGTCCTCACGTTGTCTATACATCTTTCTTGTCTTTACGTGTTATTTGAGAATGAATTAGTGCCGAGAATACGTCTGTTTACTTGTCAAGTGATGATCGCTTCTATATAATATTCTACATTTATGTTGGAGGATTAGTGTTATATTCTACTGGCCACTGTGTTTAAAGGATAATACTTCCATTATCGATACTTATAGTACACAGACCTCCTTTAAATAAATGTCTGAAACTAAGATGAAGTTCCTTTTATTTGTATTAGATGACAAGCGATCAATCCGGTTGGGCAATATCAACTTCGTTTAATCAGTAATCATACCTCGTTTTACTCTATTTTCATTGTGTAGTGATTTATTTATCCTAATTTATTGTTTAGATAATTTGCTACTGCTATTCACTTATCATACACACAGCTACTCATATCAATTTCCACAAAGAAACAACACAGTACATTTATGAACATAAATATCACTTGTAAACACAAGTATGTATTCCTAGCATAGAGTTAAGAAGAAAATAGAGAGAACATACATGACGTCACATGAAGCCAAATTCGGTTCATCGGCAGCCATCTTGTGTGGTCCCATTAGAGTCCCTCTATACCGAGTACTGTGAGGATTGCCTTTTTCGATAGAGGATGAGTTCACCTGAGAGAGGCAATACTCGGAAAAGAGGGTCTCTGAATATGGGGCCATACAAGATGGTCGAAATGCCTCGTCCGTTCTGTCTCTTGGCTTCATTCCCCTCTCCAACAAAACAGCCTAAGGTTCCCTCTATTTATATTCCTAACTCTATGATTCGTAGTCTACTTCACTATTCCAAAGTAGATGAGTTGTTAACTTGTTATTAGGAGGTTCTTCTATTAACTAGACCTAACATATAATAAATAATCAATTTTTCTACTCAATATATCAATACCGTAGTGTAGATATACAAATCTTTCAATTAGTACATTATCTTCATTTCGGCGTTATCAACACATATCATGTCTTTATATATTATCTCCTCAACTTAAAACATCTTGTCGTCTATTTTTAGTTATTTAAAGCAACCGCACATAAAACCATGGACGTAAGAATATAATAGGACTAGTAACAAGCAATTCACTCAATGTTATAAAAATGGGACGGCTGAGAGTGCAGTTTGTCATTCCAACATGGCTGATTGCGCATACTTCCTGGAAAGGAAGCAGACGATATTGTGAACGTGCAAATAAATTTTAATTATCTAAATTTGTCCTTAACTACTAATTATTATAATATAAGTGTTATTGCAATACACTTCCTTCTCAAGAGCAGTGATCTTTCAAATCTTGAAACCTGACATTATTTCACTATTTATTGAAGAAAAAGCTTAAATATTGCTTACCTGTTTATCCTCACACGTACCTCTTGGTCGGCTTCATCAGACGCAACCTTCACATACCTTAAATGATTTCACATAAATTTAAAATTTGTAATTAAAAGTGGCTCAATTAACATTACTTCTTATGGCCAGTTGCAATGTTTTGGTCAATTCAACATGGCAGTAAGGCGCACTTCGGGCCCATAAATTTTGGCTAGTTACTAGTCCTATTACATTCTAACGTCCATGCGTAAAACAAAAGAATCACAAAACAGTGTTAGTAAATCCTGAATTCTCAAACAAACCAAAATAGTCCACTGCCCAAATTAACCTGGAATTTTCTTTCCCGATAAGAAGCAAGAACTCTAGTGGCTATTCATCTGTCATTGACCACAATTTCTCTAGCTGCCGCCACATTTTGAATCAGTGTTACCAGATTGAGGGAAATTTCCCTCGGCGTAGGGAAAAATTGGTCAAAATTTGGAGATAGGGAAAAAAGGGAACTTTTTTATTTTTAAAAAAATGCCGTCAAATGTAGGGAAATTCTTGGCATATATTTCTTTCAATAGACAACATAAAAATAAGTTGCAGTACTACACAAAGGGTTATTTGGATGTGAAACAATACAATAATAATAATTGATTGTCATGCTTTTTCTTTGAAGTAGCAAGTATTGCAGGCGCCTGTTGCTTGAAGTAAGAAATCGCTCTACACTTATCGGGTTAGTGCTGCGGCAAATTACAGCAAAGGGAAACAAGTCAACAATGAATTAATCCCTACAATGTTGTGATCTAAGTTCTTCGTTTTTTAAAATGGGAAAGAGGCAATAAAATAGTTTTAAAAAAAAGCCAACTGGATTCTGGATTCAGACCATGTAAATGAAATTGAAGGAGATAAGTATAAACGTGTAATTCAACGAACGTGTTGCTTTTAGTGCTCGTATAAGACTTCATAATGGCAGGTTAACTTATTTTCACGCTCTAAACGACAGGATTGTGTTATGAATATATTGAGTATTAAAACACGATTTGCTACATTTGTGAAGAAAAACGTGATTTCTGAATAAATAATGGAAAGAGTAAGGAAACCTCAACTAGTATGGGGATTTATTATTTCAAAACCATGGACCATTTTCGTTTTCTTCATAAACAGTAATCTTACACATTGGGCCATCAATGTAGTCAAGACCAGAGATAATAGTGTGATTTTTTAAAATTATTTGTCCTTTAGACATTTTTGGCTCAGGCCAGTCAATAGAGTTCTTTTAAAGAATCTTTGTAGTAAACTTAGGTGTAGGGAATTTTCTTGAAGAAAAGGTAATTTTTTATGTGTCGATAGGGAAATTCAAATACTGATCATCTGGCAACACTGATTTTAATCAGATTTTAGAGAAACCGTACGTCTAGCGCGAGGTTCCTTCCTCCAGCTGTTTTCAAATGTGAAAACCGGCAGAATACTTGTGCGTGGCTTGAATAGCTGTTACCGTAAATATTGTTCATCTCTTAGTACATTTCTGTGGTAGTTTTCCCTAATTTACGATATAATATTAATACAAGTCTTTGTTCTATGACAGTACTTTTGATCAGCTCCTGCGCTGACGACTGTCACTCGAAAACTGCTACGTCACCGTCTCGAAAGTTGAACAGTATTCTCCAGCAGTTAATACTATCTAAACACTTGGCGTTCTTATTTAAAAGTTTGTCCTGTAAAAGCAGTTGGTTTCTTTACTTAATATACCCACTGTGTAAGGAAGAAAGAAATTGTCATATTGAGGTTCAAAAACATAAGATTTTAGTTTACAAAACACTACGCCCGCCTGATATTGTGGGGTCAAATTAAACAATCAGAATCTATTGGTAATTTTAAACAATGTTCCTTCTCTTCAGTGAACATTCCGACAATAGGTTACCTCCACGTTTTACTCCTGTTTTACACTACATTTTTATCTTTATTGCATATCATGCCATACTTTTTATGCAAGGAATTGGGGAAATAGCAAGATCCAAATTATAGACACGGAGCCGGATTTTGTTTGATGGGGTTGAAACTTAGAATGAACAGCCGTGAACAAAACTCGAAACGGAACAGCACGTCCAGTGCTTGTTCCAAATCGTCGATCATAACCATCGACCACTGAGCTAGATTTTCATTTGAATTGTTATAGGTCAGGCTGGAATAGGGTAGGAGAAATATTTGCTACAAGAGGTCGGCCAGGACGTAATTCGAGGTACAATCTTGCCATTTACCTGGTGTGACTCAGGAAAATCCCTGGAAAACCTTACTGAGGATGGTTGGTCGCTGGTGTCGAAACCAGGACCTTCAGAAGCCAACGCTCTACCAACTGAGAGCTGGTGTTTTCTACTTTGTATTTTAGATAATCATATCTTGGCAGATGAATACAGCTATATCAGTTTTAATATAGATCCGGGCTGTTACAATCCTTATTCCTACTCCCAGATCATAGAAAGATTAGACATAAGAGCCCGTCCGTAACGTTCAGGAACTGTGAAGGTAGATATGAACATCTTTCGTAGTGCACGTGGGCTACCCACTCTGATCATAAAGAACACGTAATGACAGCTGTAGCAAATAACAATAATAAACTATTTGAAGAAACACTTTTCTTAAACAATTCATACTAAAAATAACAATTAATATTGTTTATGCATTACTACAACGAAAAACGCCTATGCTTTTCTTTTTAGTCATGCATAAACAAAATTATTTTTTTACTATTTAGTATGAATTCTTTAAGAAAAGTATTTCTTTTAAACAAATATTATTCTTATTCTTTTTTTTTAAGTTATATCGGTGTGCGGATACTTTTTCACTTAATATTTTGTGCCCCAAATCCTAAAGTGTTCTGTAACCAATCAACACAATATCCTTGCAGGCTAGTATTTAATTTAAGATAAAGAAGTCTGTATTAAAAAGTATTAAAATATGCTTTTAAAATATATACATATATAGAAATATATGAAAGTAACAATGAAATATTGTATTGTCATCCGACTTACGTCGCTGTGCAAAATTTCATCATTCTATGACGTCGAGAAATGAGTTAAATTAACGTTGCAAAATTTGAGGACACCACGAACCATTGTGACCTAAAGAAAAGTCAATAATAAATCAAATTCATAGTCGATATTTTAGTACGGGATCTGTTTCTTTGTCAGTAACACCAAATATCATGGGTTCAACACTTACCGAAACTGATGAAGGAAGAATGAGGGGGGGAAAACGTTTGAGAACCTATAAACTGATGCGTTCCAATTTAATCTCTCTGACTTTTGATATTTAATCAAGAAACACTTATTTTAGGAATAAGGATGGAAAGCGTATTGTTATCAAGAATAGAATACAGATAAAAACGTGTTGTTTATTTACAGTTGCAGTAAAATATTGTTACTGAGGGAGGGAAGATATTGAAGTTTAAAGAAGAAAACATCAAGGTCTCTAGAATTGAATATTGTGGACGATACATTGGATATAGAATACAATTTATTTTCCGAAAAAAAAAAATCTCCTCCAGGCACTGAACAAAACCAAACGAAACAATAACAGTTTGTTTTTATCTGTCTCTGTAATTGTTTGTTTCTGACATTTTTATTTTATTTCCTTCGAACAATGGAAGAAATTGGAAATATTTCAACCCAAAATCAACAAAGAAACTCAGTGATATCTATATATATTTATCTTTGTATGTTCAAAATGTTATTTTTGTCGGTATTACAACAACTTGTGCGGAGTCTGTTTAATGGGTGAAACATTTGGTAGATAAAAAAAAAAGGTGTTCCTTTTTCGTAATCCCAAAAGCAATCTTCATTCAGAATCTTTGATATTATGGTACACGAGACAATTCTGTTATTAAAACGCTGTCCTTAAAATTTATTTTCTTGTTGTATCCGTACACGTAGACAAGGAAAAATAAACATCGCAAAGGAAGAATGAATTTATTTTTGTTTAGGAGTAGGTGAAGTGTGAAGTGTGTGGAAGAAACCAAAGAGACTGGAGTAATATTTCTTTTCCTGATTATGGAAGGAAACAAACTTTCTTTTTTAATCCTGTTTTATATGAGGCCATTATTGTGATGCTGTGTTCTCTTCCAGCAAACAGTGTTTGGTGTCTTTGTTGTCGTTGCTAGGAGCAACTAAGAGGACGTGTTTAAATGTTGTCCACTAAAATAGAATTGTTGCTTAACAAAGCACAAAATTAATTATTTCCTCATTTCTCTCTTTATCTTTCTTTTTTTCTTAGCTTTTTTTTACTTTGCTAACCACTATCATATCCTCTATCAACTATCGTATCATTTGTTTCTTCAATCTTTATTCCACTCTTTGTATCTTCCCTTCTTCCGCCTTCATTTTCTTTCTGTCTTTCCATACCTGTCTTGTTCCCCTTTTTTGTTTCTTTTTCTATCTTTCTTTCCCTTTCCATACTTTTGTCTCCTACGCTTTCTCTTTCTCTCACACTTTTCACACGTTCTATCTTCTTTCCTTCCTTTTTCTGTTTCCTTCTTTCTTTTCCCCTCTTTCTTTCTTTCTGTTGTTCTTTGTTTCATTCATTTCTTTCTTCCTGTTCTTTCTTTCTTTCTATTTCGTTCTTTCATTTTTTCTTACATTTCTTTCATTCTTCCTTCTTTCACTCTTTCTGTCATTGCTTTTCCTTTCCTTTCCTTTCTTTCGTCTTCGTTATTTATAACTTTCTTTTTCTTTCTTCCTTTCCTTCCTTCTGTCTTTCCTTCTTTCTTTCATTCTGTCTTCCTTCCTTTCTTTTTATCTTCTTCCTTTCTTTCTTACTTCTTCCTTTTCTCGTTCTTTCTTTCATTGCTCGTTCCTTCTTTTATTCTGTTTTCTTCCTTATTTTCCTTTCTCTCTTATCTTCTTTCATTCTTTCTTTCCTTGTTTCTTCTTTGTTTCTTTCTTTCTTCCTTTCATTCTTCTTTCTTACTTTATCTGTATTTCTCGTTCCATTTCCTTTTTACATTCTTTTCTTCAGTTCACAATGGTTTGGGATGTCCTCAAATTTTGCAACATTAACTCATTTCCCGACGTCATACAATGATGAAATTTTGCACAGCGACGTAAGTCGGATGACAATACAATGTTCAATTGTTACTTTTATATATTTGTGTATATATATATATATATATATATATATATATATATATATATGTGTGTGTGTGTGTGTGTGTATTTTATAAGCATATTTTATTTTTTTAATATGAACTTCTGTATCCTAAAATAAACACTATCCTGCAACGATCTTGGGTTTGACTATTTGCAGAACACTTTAGGATTTGGGTCACAAAACATTTGCTTGAGAAAAATATCTGAACACCGAAATAACTCGAAAAAAATAATAATAAATTTTAAAGACATACTTTTCTTTAACAATTTATACTAAAAAGTAAAAAAAAAAATTGTTTATGTATGACTAAAAAGAAAAGCATTAGGCACGCCATTTCAAGAATTTATAGTGACTTTACATGAGAACGCGCACCATGCTTTTCTTTTTTGTCATTAATAAACAAAATTATTTTTTATAATAATTTTGTTTATTCTCTGCAAAATTCCCTTGAGAGAGTGATGAGAGGTAGGTATTGGGGAGGAAGGTTCGGTCTGTAGAGGTGTGTAGTGGAAGTGGGGATGTGTTGCTTTGATTCTTGATGTATGATAGTGGTGATATGTTCTACTTGAACGTACATTTCATCTTCAGTGGAGGGGTGTGTAATGTTGTTAAGGTTCGATTGGGTGTCTTCTCTGTAGGAGTTCCAGTATGCAAGGTCCAATCTGAGGAATTTTTTAGGAGCGACGGGATTATTTGGTGTGGGTCATGTGAGGTTTAATGTAAGCTTTACAGGAATGTGATCACTACCAAGTGGGTCTAAGGTATCTATTTGGCACTGGCTAGAAAGGTGGATGAGGTAATAAAGACATCGGGAGTTGTATTTGATATAGGTCTAATGTGTTTAGGAATCTTATGCATTGTGCCTACTGTTTGCTGAGTGATGAAGTTTTGAAATATTTTTTTTCTCTATCTGATCGAATTGAATATATTTTAGGACCTTTAGGCAACTATGCCTCAGGCCGTATGGATGATGATGACATGATTGGTGGAAGAAAGTGGGAGGAAAAGGGAGCATCCCCAGAAAACCCTTGCACACGGTGTTTGTCCACCACAAAGCCCACATGGCATGAGAAGGGATCGATCCCATGACCCCTAGCATCAGAGGTGAGCGCTCTACCAACTGAGCCACCGTGGCCCCCCTCTATCTGATCGACTGTGTATATTAATGTCAGCGATTATGATATAGAAGCGGAAATTATTGGAGAAGTAGGTGTAGGAATTGGTTGTCCGGGTCTTACATAGATTGTGGCAGTAGTGATGTACTTTTGTTTGCAGTACAGAGTGATTATGAGATGTTTAGGAAGATTTTGAAATTGAGATGTGTACTGTCGAAAGGCAGTATGAGAGGAGAATCCTATGGTAGCTCCTCCATTGGCTCGTAGTGCGGGTAGTTTATTATCGAATTATTATCGAGTCCTCGATTTTACATTGTAGATTGTGTGTGAGGTGAGTTTAATTCAGAATGAATGTATTGATGTGTTCTTCTGAGAGAAGCGCTGTGAAGAGTGGTTTATGACTAGGGAGTGAACGGATATTCAGAAGTAGAAAATTGAGCGTCATTACAAAATGAACTATGAGGAGGAGAGTATTATATGAAATGTTTTTGTGCTCCTGCACTGGTATGTGCATAAAGTCCTGAATATGCAGCTTTACGTTGACATTGAGTGTGGCTTTGGCTGCGACTTCAATTTGGTAGAGAATATGATCACGTTGAAATGGATGGATATCGTAAAGAAGCTGTCTGTAGGGCGCCTTAATTGCCACCGCAATGCCCAGTGTAACAGAGTCTGGCGCCGTTGCTGATTTATTTAATTTATTAGGTAGAGACAGGTAGAGCAAGGTAAAGCAATCAAAGGATCGTAGCTTGTCTTTTATCCCTTCACCTTTTATTATAAGAATTACAAGTCCACTATTTTAATAAAAAGAGTCTCCCGTACAAAACAATTGGAGACTTATTGTTGAGCTACATTGATATCTCAAATTACTTTCTTTCTCTTCCATACGGTTCCATGTGTTGCGGTTGACGTTGGCCCAGACAACGGCTGTTGTCTGGCTGAGAAAGAAAGCCCTCAGCTTGCAGCTGGCTGGGGCCATAAGGAAAAGTCCTATCTCGTAGCAGATCAGGACTTGGGGGTTTATTGCCTATCTCGTAGCAGATCAGGCGGTTAGAAAGTTGGCCCATCTCGTAGCAGATCGAACCAAGGAGAGGGAGAGGAGTTGGCATGACTATCTCCGGGATCGAAATAGTGATTTCTGATGAGCTCCGACGCCTTTTTATTCTGTTCTGGACGGCTGCCTCTTCAGTTCCCGGTCGTCGTCTGCTTCTTCGGCTATCTTCAGTTGATTGTTGTCGACTCTCTCCGTCTACTATTACTACCATTTGTTTTGATAGTAGCACGTGTTGTTACTCTTACTACGCACTACTATTTATTTACAAACAAAGAGAACCTGGCTTGTCGTATATTACAATAGCGCAATCCACGGCACTTTACAATATTTTGCAGTGTTACAGTGATGAAGATTAGCAGTTGTTCTACAATGATGTATTGATGTACGGATGTGGTGGTTGAGGTTTGTTGAGTTTTTCAGTTTCTGGAGGTCGGATGGGTACTATCGATTCTGGTTTTTATAGTTCCGGTTCAGATCTAGCTTTGCACTTGTAGCTGAATGTGGGATGTTTACCTTTGCAGGTGTTGCATATCGGTGAGTGTTTCAGGTTAGGATATGATTTAGTAGCATGTGAATCGGTGCAATATCCAAATTTGCTATCGTTAGGGCATTTTGCAGTGGGATGTGAGTACTGGAGTTGGCATTTTTCGTATCAAATCCGAAGAGGAGGCGATAAATGTGAAGGTTTGACTCGGTATCTCTTTTAGTAGATGTACGCGCCGTTCAGCAAGAGATCATCGATAGTTTCCTGGTTAGGTGTCAAGATCCTTATCATGTATGTTGCTTGTCTTGTTTTGGCTTTGATTCTGATAATTTTTTGAATGGAAAGGCCCTCTTGATTTAGTTCGGTTTCGATTTCTTCATCTGTTAGTGTCAGCTTGAGTCCGTGAATAACAACTGATAGTGTTCGTGGCCTACGTGGTGGTGGTGGTTGGTTCAGAGGTTTTTGGTACAGTCTGGTGAGTGATGCGTGTGATCCAAAGACTTCGAAACTGTGACGGTTTCTAATAGTGGTGGCGAAATTCTGGTCTGTTGATTTGATGATTACACCGTTCTTCGTAGGAATGATCCGTTGGATGATCTCTCTCGGCTGGTATTTTATGATTTCTTGCATGAGAAGTTTTGGATTCTGATATTTGCTCTCAAAGTTTGTCAGTAGAAAAGAATGAAGTTTTGATGATGGGTTTTGCTCCTTATTATTGTAGTCCATATGATTAATCTTCGGAATGAGAGTCACTAATAGTATGAGTGCGTTTGGCCGGTGGTGATAACGGTGACGAACGTAGTCACCTGGTGCTTTGTGGTGATCTGGATCTTGAACGATGATGGGATGTTTCCTGACTGCAGATATGAGGTGGTATTGTTCCTATTGTTGCATACGTCGGTACTGGTACTTGTGGCAGATTGAGATGCTTTTCTGTCAGCAGTACTACACAGGTGAAAGTAATGACGAGATGATGAGCAAACAAGATGATCAGTCTCTGTCTAACAACTGTTGTAAGGTGGGCCCACGTTTGGAAATGGAGCCAGGTGATTACCGCGGTGCAAGCGAGTCGATAATTAAGGACGAACTGCTGATTATAATGTTAGATGATCAGTCACTGTGCAATGACTGCAAAATACTCAAACTAACTCGCACCCTCCGACACTGAGTCAGTACTATTGAGACCGTACGCTTACTTAAGTTAACGAATCTCAGCTAGGCTAGCTTAAATTATGTGTAGACAAGAACCAACCTCGTCTAGTCTATAACTTTTGTCGTACATGTATATATAAATTTTTAAATTCAAAACATAACATTAAATTTACAGGCATTCATTTGTACTCAAAATAACATTATTAAAAAAAATCACTCTCTCAAAACGAAGAAATAATGAAAAACAAGCGTCTTTTACATATTACAGTATTTAACATTCCCGCTGAAAAAACGCACTGCCATCTATTGTCGTAAACTTAAGCTCTTTGCTTCTAATAGTTAACGTACTTATTAACAAATCGTACTGCCATCTATTGCCATAAGGTTGAACTCGTTGCAAGAGACTTGACTACTGCAGCCTACAAAATAAGCGTTCAATTTAACCTAGATTTCAAACATTTCCACAAATATCATGGTTTTACGTGCTTACTTCGAAAAAATGACTCAATAGCCCCTTAAACACAACACATGGCATAGTAAAAGTAAATAACTGAAGGTTTCACGACGTATTTTTTGTTAGAAATAAAGGATGTTTTAGTAGCCCATGTAACAACTTTCTTACGGAAATTTCCATTATAATAGTCCTTATTTCTAAACAGAAAATAGCAGGCATGGTTTCACTTAAGTACCTTCATAATTCCACAAACCATGTTGAAGGGGCTATTGAGTAATTTTTTCGAAGGAACCACATGAAACTACGATATTCGTAGAAATGTGTGAAAACCCATGTTAAATTGGAAGCTTATTTTGCAGGCCGCCGTAGCTAACTCCCTCTTAATATTAATACAATGCCACAAAACAAACTTGTGTGCTTGTAGTACCAAGCAATATCTATTACACGACTTACACCATGTTATAATCACTTTTTCTATTTGTCTATTAGGGATCGCAATCTCCATTCACTGACAAGTGAGAATATTTCCCATTACTATTTTAAAAAAATACATGATTAATATGGCGGCAGCAAACACTTGATCGGAATGGGATGTTTGATTACGGTAAGAAACCGTTTTCTTTTTCTGCGCATGTGCGAATGCCACACTTCAACTGATAACTCAGAACCTCTCGGTAGGATTTCTTCTCGATTACTATGAAATATTGAATATCGAACATTTAGTGTATATATCAAGGAACGTTCCCAAAATGTTTGACAGTGTATGATAATATCTCCCTAATCCTAAACCAATCATTTCGTTTAATAGATTAGCTTAGGAAACTCGACAAACAATCGACTGAGAACTCGCTGTAGTCCCTTGTGAATAAGAAACCTGTATATTTTCCCCTTTACAGAATGACTATGGCTTCTTCATTTGATTATTTTATATCTCTCAGGCTCTGTTTGTGTGTCTCTGTGTATTTTGCATGTGTGTCTTGCACATGAGTAACCCCAGAACGAGGAAACCAAACTTCAGTGTTTAATTAAAGAAACCTTTTTTTTCTCTCCTGTCTTCCTATTTCAAACAATTATGTAGGTAGATAAGCGTACGTTGGCTCCGTTTTGTTTGTTTTCGTAATTTTTTATTTTGCAAGTCTGTTTGTCATCCAGGAAGAGACATTATTATGAAACCATTGTGGGTGAATATTCAAGGAACATTTCTACTTTTAATTAATGTGTCGTCTAAAAATAGGGTACTTGTGGGAAACCGCTCCCCACTTCATTTTGTCTTCTTTCTTGCGTGGGAACTAAAGTGAAAACTGGTACAGGTTTTTAGGGAAGCTGCTTGCAGTTGGAAAATATTTGAGACACGTGTCACCACGTAACATTATTACAGCATTCTCTTCCTCTCTTCTCTCTCTCTCTCTCAGTATGTCTCTCTCTCTCTCTCACACACACACATACACACAGAGACAGACAGAGAGAGAGAGAGAGTGTGTGTCTCGGTAGATGAATAAACCAATCCACAAGATTGAGCTTCCCGTGATGACTTTGAAGATTGCAATTATGACCTTCAGGCTTCTAAGGCTATTATTTATGATCTTCAGGCATATAAGGCTATTTATTATCTATGGCCTTCAGGCATCTAAGGCTATTATTTATGGCCTTCAGGCATCTAAGGCTATTATTTATTACCTTCAGGCATCTAAGACTATTATTTATGGCCTTCAGGCATCTAAGGCTATTATTTATGCCCTTCAGGCATCTAAGGCTATTAATTACACCTACTTGGCTATTATGTCACAACGTAACACGATTACAGTATTCTCTATCTCTATCTCTCTCTCTCTCTCACACACACACAGAGAGAGAGAGAGAGAGGGGGGAGAGAGAGAGTGTGTGTGTGTGTCTCGGTAGATGAATAAACCAATCCATAAGATTGAG
>JAGDQP010025321.1:0-11131 GCA_022664845.1 Lepisma saccharinum | reverse complement strand
ATTCTTTTTCTGTGCTTGGTTTCTGTGATGTATGCAATATTTATAAGTCTACCTGCACCAATCTCTATTATGCATTCCGTGAAAGCGAAAGTAGATTGATTTCTCTGCGTTTCCCGCCAAACAAAATCAACACAAAGAAGTTTCTTTCACAAGAATAATCTATTTGTTTGTTTTCTTTTGAATGTTTTTCGCTCAAGCCTAGAAAACGAAACTTTGCTCTACCTAAACAATGCAAATATATCTTCATGCAAATCTCAACGACGAGTCCTACGTACTATAGTATACATCAGAACAGCGAAGATTTTCACTTTATTTCCGATGAAAAAGAATGTTTTCATTAAAAATTATTGAATTTCAATCAAAACGAGTGTTCTTCAATGCAATACTCTCGTTTTGTATAGTAAATGTTATATTTTAGATCGGATTCCGATTATTTACGGATGTAATTTAATCATCAAATTTGAAAGGGCGTTTTTTCATCTTATCACAGAGGTTCACAGTGCATCATGGGTACTAATCAAGTTTGTTTTCAGCAATTTGTTACAGCGAAGCTTATCGAAAGACAAAGCCCTGCTGTGAAGTTAATCGCGTTTAAGTTTAAAATGACAACAGAAGTTCTGATAATTTTTCTCAATGATAAAAATATACCAAAACGTGTCAGGACTAAGATATAAACAAGGAATCATTGATCTCAAATACCTGACGGAACGGAAGAGATTTTTTTGAAGATTATCTCTCCTTGTTGCCTAGCTAGCCTCGGGAGTGAAGCCTTAGTTCGCTGTCCAGAAGGTAACCGGTTCAATTCCCGTCACCGCACAGTAGTCCAGGAATCAAATCTAGCTAGACAAAATTGAAAATACTTAGTTACATATTTTCTGTCAAAAATTTGTCAGCTGTGAATAGATACAGAGCAGTGATTCCGCCAGACCGCCCTGTGGGGGTATTACCTCCGAAATACTTGATAGCAAACAAAAATTTAAAATGTTTACGTAAATGTTAATAGAAACCGTGCAAAACTACACTTACACACAATTTTGACTTTACACCCCCAAACAGAAAATCCTGGCGGAGTTCCTGATACGGAGTATGGTTTTATTCTTGTCAAACTAGGTATAGAATTGTTCAGAGGAAAAATTAGGGTAGAACGTAGGAAAAAGATGATGGAAGTCATTAGCTGCATGTTCTGTGCGATTAAGATATAGGGTCATTTCAACTCAAATCGCTTAAATTTCAAGAATCTTCAAGGCCGACCTTCTCAGATTTCAATGATTTTTTTCGTCAAGTCCTATGGGTTAAGTGAGGAAGGAATGTAAAGTATCTCTTTTGTATTCCTTTCCATTCCAGAGATATATGATGTCAAAGAAAGGTCGAAAATCATCATATGTCCCATTTGCGGCTGTCTTATAAAACCGCAGAATTTCATAAATAAATATATAATTTCTATTGTTATTGTCCAAATGAAGTGAATTTATTGCAGGATTGCCTAAAAAACATGCAGTATCTTCCTAGAAATTCAGAAGAAATATTATGTGGCCAGGTTTTATTACAGGGTTTGTTAAAGACACGAAAATTGAAAAAAATAAATATTGTATCGCATGGTGATGAAACATTAATTACTTTAACGATGTTGCCAATTAATGACAGTAATAAAACGTTACCTGTTACATGCGAGTATAGTAGAGGTCCAGTGAAAAAAGTTTCAACTTCGTTCCAATATTCCTACTTTCTTTAAAAAATATATCTTTAAAATATTTGAAAATTTTTGTATATTCCTCCATATTACAATAACAATTAATTTAGTGATGTTAATAAACAATAAAAGTACAAAAACATTGTTGCTATAACTTAAGGTAAGGGTAAAGATTCACTGCTAAAAGTTTCAACAAATTGTGAATGAGAAAACGAGATCATGTTTAATTATACATATATTTATTTCATCAGCTTTTGAATAGTAGAACATCCACAAATTGTTGAAATTTTTAGCAGTAAATAAATCTCTACCCTTCACTCACGTCATAGCAACAATGGTTTTGTACTTTTATTGTTTATTAACGTCACTAAATTAATTGTTATTGTAATATGGAGGAATATGCAAAAGTTTTCAAATATTTTAAAGATATATTTTTTAAGTAAAGTAGGAATATTGGAACGAAGTTGAAACTTTTTTCACTGGACCTCTACTATACTCTCATGTAACAGGTAACGTTTTATTACTCTCATTAATTGACAACACCGTTAAACTAATTAATGTTTCATCAACAAGCGATACAATATTTATTTTTTCAATTTTCGTGTCTTTAACAAACCCTGTAATAAAACCTGGACACATAATATTTCTTCTGAAATTTTAGGAGGAAACTGCATGTTTTTTAGGTAATCCTGCAATAAATTCACTTCATTTGGACAATAACAATAGAAATTATATATTTATTTATGAAATTCTGCGGTTTTAAAGGACAGTCGCGAGTAGGAGATATCATGATTTTCGACCTTTCTTTGACATCCTATATATCTGGAATGGAAAGGAATACAAAAGAAATATTTTACATTTCTTCCTCACTTGACCCATAGGACTTGACGAAAAATAATCATTGAAATCTGAGATGGTCGGCCTTGAAGATTCTTGGAATTTAGGCGATTTGAGCAGGAATGACCCTGTAGTTCCACAAAATCAACATATTTTGCCAAAATATATATACACATTGGCAACTCTGTGCAGAATATTTTGGCGGAATGTGTAATACGATCTACCCTCTTAAAAACGGGGAAAAAAATCCAGTCAAGAAGGAAGTAAATGGTAACCTCGGAAGAAGTGGAATGAATAATGGACTTCTAATGTCAAGTGAGAACCGTGGAAGAAAACAGAGCATCTAATCGTGTCATGCTTCGTGTCCATTCGAAGGGACGGATAGTCAATAGCTCTACCATCTATCTACCTCTTTTACCGGTGGATGCTTTTTTACGCTGCTGCCAGGACCATGTATTGATTTTTACATGAAACCTGTTGCTTTACCCCATTTTTTCCTACGATCTTTTCTTTTTTCTTTTTTTTTTTGCCCCTTTCGGTCACGATAGGTTTATCCCTTTCGCGGTCAGTTGGCAAAGATAGCCAAGACCTCTGCAAAGCAATGCCGATACGATAAAATGAGTGTGTTATCGTTGTGATCTACAGCAGCCATCTTGTAAGTTTTAATTTTAAATAAAATTTTAATTTGTTTTTACCAAATTTTGAAATTTTAATGCATTTACTTATACTCGTTTTATCAGCATAATACGACAATCTCCGGGTTCCGAATGAAATTGTCTGCCACCACGTGACAGAGTAAATGGTTAAATGGAACAGATTCGCCGCACTTCCCAGGAACTATTCGACCTCCAATGTACATTGTTCTCAATACACATAGTCACTGACAAATGATAACGAAGAAAAATCCATTACTTCTGTTAATGTCTGCAGTTTAACTTAACCATATATTAAACCTTTATTACAACATACGTAGATGGAACACGAGAAAGTGACTTCATTGAAAACTATTGATTTTCAATCAAAAAGATAGGTTTTCAACTATAATAGAAAATGTGATCTTTTTAGATGGGATTCTGATGCTTTACGGATGTAATTTATTCTTGAAACTTGAAAAGGACGATTTCTTATTTATTTAGAGTGGTTCAGAATGCATCATGGATTCTAGACAACTTTGTTTTCCGTCATTTGTTACCGCAGAAGATATCCGAAAACTAAACCCTACTGAAAAGTTAATCCTGTTGAGTGAAAAATGACTACAGAAAACCTGATAACTTCTCTCAGTGACAAAAACATACTAGAAGACATCAGGAGTAAAATATGTACAAGAAATCTTTAAACGTTGTTCTCAAGTATACCTGATGAGAGGAGAGATGCCCTTTCGAAGGTTTCTCTTGCAGTGTACGGCTAGCACATGAGTAAGGCGTTGGATTGCTAGTCCGAAGGTAGCAGGTTAAAATCCCACCAAAGTCAAGTTTTTTTTTTTTACTCTTTTCCATTGATAAGTTTATTACTTTTCTTCCTTACTACTTATGAATAAATATTTCCTTTTGCTTTTTTATGTAATTAATTGCATCGTTAACATGTTCCAAAGTTGATTTTTTTTTTTCTGAATAGATGGAATTCATTAAAAATTGTTTACGTTCCCATCAAAAAGAATTACCACGAATCCCACATTTGTATTCGGATGGCAATTTGTCACCCTTTCCCCTATGAAAATCTAGTCTAAAAGAGTGGTCCCTCTTTCCGCACTCGTAAGATAAAACATTCCGCTCAATTCGAGCGAAATTTCGCTTTTGCGGATTTAATGTGTGTCTTTTTTTTTTTTAACGAAATTTCAACACAAGTTAAAAGAAATGTTGAGCTATCTCAAAGAACATGTTAAAATTTTAAGTGGTTTTCAGTTTACAGTTCATTACATTAGAAGCGCTTGAACTGTATCGATATTTAAGAATAAGAAAACGCTAAATTCTTGCGACACTTAATTCAGTAAGCGGAATAGCATTCATCTACGGATTTTTACTTCTGTATTCTACACTTCACGTCATTAATAACGGTCATTTTAAAAAGGGATGATGAATGTAAAAAAAGAAAAATGCATTTTAGGTAATATCCGTCAGGGCGAAGATTGCAGATTACGTTGAGGAACTGGAAGTGGGTTTTCCTTATGTTGGTTTCTTTTCCTTTGTCTTTTCGGATTTTTTTTCTCTCTCTCTCTCTCTTTTGGGATTCTCTCTATCCGTTCCTTTCCATTATGCCCACATGGAGATGTTGAGGGAAGCGTAACAGCTGAATCTTGTTTCCGTGTATTGATTCCTTCCCAGAGTTTCAGATTAAAGAAGAAACAGTCGGCTTACTACATCACTTACTGGCCTACGTTTCTCCCCAGCACCAGAGACTTGGAAAAGTAGAAAGTTCTTTTTCTTTTACTTTATACTGTTCTAAGAAAAATTGAAATGTTGTATATAAAATATTTGAGAGGGTGAATCAAACTCTATCAAAACACTTCAACAAATAGAAAAAATATTACTCCACGCACAAAGACAACAGAGGAACTTATCTACCTTTTGAGCTGTGTTAGCAAAGCGTGAAAAGCACACAAACTGAGATAAACGTGCAAAATGTTATAAGAATGCAAAGCGCACAAACTGAGATAAACGTGCAAAATATTAAAAGCGTGCAAAACGTGCAAAATGTGCAAAGCTAGTAAAACTTTCAATGTGTGGAAAAAGAGCAAAGTGTGCAAAGCGTGCAAACCTATGATAAGTTTACATCATATCTTTTTTGAAATAAATTTCTTCGAGGCTTCTGGACCGATGATCAATTCTCGGCGTTGTACGGAAAGAGGTTTGAAAACTGTGGAAAGTTCCGCGGCAACGGTACTTTAAGAGGAACACATTTTCACACATTACAAAATAATTGTTGGACCTATTCTCTCTCTCTTAAAAAAAATGTATTCCGATAAAGTTGTCAATAACCACACAGAGCAGAAACCAGGTCATTTCAGCCTGACCCGAACATAGATGACCCGGTCCGAAACCTGACCCAGTTGACCCGGTCTGGGAACTATAATAAGCTGGGAATTTTCGGCGTCATATATTTATCGTGGTCTGGGAGTGACACCTCCGGTTCCAGTTACCCCCGGGAAGAAACACTGTTCCAATGCAAGGAAATAATTGAAAACTCTACCATTTCCTGCAGATCATTAAATCAGGCCGGATCCCAAGTATAGACCTGGTCTAAAACTTCACCCGGTGATCCGTTGCAGCTCTGGTAACCCGACTTAATTATTAAATTTTATAATGGCGTCTCATGTAAGAACGGTTAGACCCATTTACTTTAAAAGTTGATGCCATTATAAAGGGCTCAACCCTAAAACTTAAAACACATTACAGTGTTAAACTATTTGCCGTTTCCATGACAATGAGACTAAATTATTAAACGATTCGCCGTCTGAGGATTATACACTGTGAAAACTGTACCGCAGAAATTGGGAGAACAGAATTGGTATTTTGTAGTATCAAATGTTCTGTGGTACAACTACTGCCTGAAATTGGTTGCCTAAAATTGTCTCGCTTCGCTCGATGTTATCCAGCGTTGGTTTGTTTATATACATTCTAGCTGTCAGTAGCCTCTATTTGGTAGAACCGTCTGACCGAGTAATTCCAAAGCAATTATTAAATATGAACATATAAAAATATATTTTCAAAGAAAAAATGCCACCGCCGAAATTCGAACTTGGATTATTTATTAGGTAAGCCAACGTCTTACCAATGCACCATACTACGAGCTTGCCAGCGGTGCTGTTGCCGGTGTATTTACAGTGCACGTGTTACGTAAGAAGCCCGGCCATGTGTCTTATCTCCAATCCCTGTGTTCAACTGATGACGTACCTCCTTGTTAATCTGCAGGGTTGAGAAAGTAATAAAAACTGACTGTCTCCTCTCGGAGAGTTCGAAGATAGCCGAAGTGAAACCGAAGTCGTTGTGCGCTCGTGACTTCACTCAGAAGTACAGTATAGGTTCAGCAGTGGTATTTAAAACGAGGTGATAATAACATGTACTTCAGATTTGTATTTGTACTGTCGATAAGAAAAGAAAAGTTCACGTGCTTCCAAAACACGACGAGACACATAAATCTTCTTTGTACTTCTGTTTTCGTAACAACGGCGGTACAATGCGGCACTTTCTGAAGTACTGTTTTTAGGGTGTATTGTCGTATTTGCATAGGAATTTAAGAGGAGATACGACACTTTAATCCTCAGACGTGGATATATTCCAATACTACGTAAAATGATTCATGCGGTTGTAAACTTAACAAAATGAACAAGTACCCTTGTTCAAGCATTACGTAGGTACTATTGATCCGGTTACAACCATACGTGATATAACGATCTAGGTAAATGCTCTTAAGACTTTAAGCATATTAGAATGTCAAAAACAATTTGTTTCTATGGTAACAAAAAATATTCAATTATTAAATAAATATTCTAGCATGCTGAAGGAACGATTGAACCTATGCTAACCAAATTTGACTTACGGGTTACTGTGCACTTGGATACGGGTTCAAGTTCCGTCGAGATTTATTGAACGGAGTGGTTTGAAGCCCATTTTACCAAAAACTATGGATCCCTTTCTTTAGAAGCTCACTAACTTCTTTAGAATGTTAATAACAATCCAATCAATGTAGCCAAATTTCACAAACTAATGCAGAGTAATATCCTTAGAGCTTCAACCGCAATGAAATGTCAAAACTTTTACCGTTTCCATGGAAACAAGGCTCAATTAAATTTCTAAAATTTTGCATTAACTGTTATCCACTCCCTCAATTCAATTATGTACCCTAGTTTTATTTATTTGCTATAGGCTAGACAGATAACTCTGGCCTGAGCTAGCCACGTTTGAGCAATGACTTCGTTGGGTGAGCACTCTTCCGGGAGTAAGGTTGGGGACAGTAACGATCAAGACCATTATAATGTTCTTGTTTTTGAAACTTCCATTTTATGTTTTAGTTATTAAAATTAAAATATGAATTGTTTTGAAGGATTTGGTCGAACCAGGCAGCCCACCAAAATGCTGTAAAATCCAAAGATTCTATTAAATCCCTGATCTCAAGAAACCTTAAACGGCATTAAGCGAGTCAAAAGCCTAAAAAAAAAATGCGAACTTGTATGTATACTACAAACGCCATCTTGTGTATTTTTATTAACATATTTTTCAAAAAATGTAACAACGACCTGGTGATTTCGGGTTCTGAATTGTGTTGTCGAAACATAAAGAACAAAAGACTTAAGAATAATATAAGGTTGCAGCTCTCCAGGATAAGGAACTCCACCGGCCGTTGTAAGCTTCAAAGGTTTTGTAATGGTTTGTTTAGATTGCAAAGATTACGTATTACGGTGATAAGAATCATGGTTGAAATAACTTACGTTTATACTAAGGAACTTAACTTGGTTATCGTGCTTGTACTGCCATCTTGTTAGTATCATGGAACTAAGAAAAAGGCAGAGGTTTAAATTATAAAATAATGAACACAAATGAATTGATTGTAGCGTAAGATTTTGTAGATTAGTTCTGCCATCATTCTTTTATACTTTAAAAGTGATACACACCACAAGGATGCTATATATTTCGATAAAGAAAGAAATAAACTCACGAAGTGAGATGCGATTAACGGCCATCTTGCGTTTAGATAACTAACGTTTGAAGATAATTGTAGTAAGCTGACGCTGGTTAAATTTGAAACGTGTTAACGGTAACTTGCGCTTATATTACTAAAATGATCTTCCTTAACGTTAAACATGGTAGGATGTTGGTAATGTAAACAAGGCCCTTATTTGCCGGACTGGAGCACTGTTCCCAATTCAGTTTCTTAGTATGGAATAACATACGAAGAGAGAGACCTCGAAATTTCCTACCCCGAGGTCTCATAGTAGAAGCAAAACCCTGAGATAGGAGTGTTGTCGTCGAGTAATTTACAGATTTTGGCTTTCCTTGCCTATAGGTTTATCCTAAATCCTCTTATACTATTTGCAAACTGGAAGCACTAAGTTAGATATTAAAATCTTAATTTTCTTTGCTACGTTCCAATTGCAGGAATTATCATATTTTTTTTAATTAGATTTAAATTTTCTTTTGATTGCATTTTCTTACTCATTCCACCATGATTAATCACCACTTGAACTTTAAGAAAATGAACAGCTTTTGGAAATGAAATGTTTAGAGTGGTGGAATTAATTCTTTCGTTAAAATTCTGGAAAATTAATGAAGATTTTATGCTAGAATTCTGATTGTCAAAGGACTTTAAACTTCGTCAACAAGATTGCCTTTCCCATTAAAAGCCTCAGCCGTGAAATAGGCTGTTGATCTTCCTTTCCCGAATCCGGCAAATATGATCTCATACTTCGCCCACTGCTTTCAATCAACAACTTACATTATTAATAACACTGTCATCAAATGTTTATTTGGAAACTTCTAAAAATTTTGACCTTGACATTTCATTGTCTCTCTTTAACATTGTAGTTATTCTTAAAAATTTTCTTTACCTTTGTTACAACCATTATATCTACTACATATTCATCTATTTATCTACCAGGAAACCAAAAAAGTTCTAACCGATCTCGATATCGTAAACGGTTTGAGAGATTTGTCCGTGTGTCATTAACCCCGCAGTGGGCGTCCACACGATCTGGATGGCGAGGCGATGAAGGCGGCCGTAGAGCAGGACATCAGCCAAACGTGTGGTGAGTTTGCCGAACGCTTCCAGGTTTCTGATGAGATAGTCAGACTTCACCTGCACGGAACGCGTACAATTTGAGCAAGTGAGTACCCTACACACTGTCGTTGGCCAACAAGGACTAACTAGTGACAGCTTGTTTGTTGATGTTTTCTCGGCACCGCAACACACCCATATCCGATCGAGGGCTCACTATTGCAGAGCTGAAATAGGGTCTCTTTTGTTGACCCGACCTGACCCACACATCGATGTCCCGGTCTTGACCCAGTCTGAGAAATATATGAGCTGGGATTTTTTTTTGCTTTACATTTTTCACGTTCTGGGATAACACCTCAGGTCTCGATCACCCTTGTAAGAAATATTGTTCATACTCAAGTGAAAATGGAAAACTCCGCTTTGCCCTCCGGGTCACCGGGTCAGACAGGGCCCCAAGCATAGACCCAGTAACCCTGTCCAAAACTTGAACCGATTTCCCGGTGACCATTTCAGCTCTGCACCAGTGACGTAAAGTGGGTCCTGCATCAGACTCCCAAGCGTGTCTTCCATTGGTTGTGTGCCCTGTGGGTGAGTGGTAACGCTCCCTGCCTTGTAATCAAGGGGTTTCAGGTTCGATTCCCTTTGATGACACAAGTGGTTCGGAGCCCACGTTAATCTGTAGGTTCCGTCCTTAGAAGTTTACCAGCTCGTTTAGGACGTTAATAACAATTCAATCAATCAATCTGATTGAAGGTGCTGGATGCCGATGGGGATTACTTTGAGAGCTAACGGTAAATGACATTTTCGGTATATCTTTCTGTTTCTGACTAACAAAAACTGCATTCATTAGTGTTACTATTATTAGTATAGGAACATTTCGTTGGTGAGTTTCAGAATCTCATCTCTGATCCAACTTAGTTAATCCTTTCTTAACGTTAAAGAGAACTTATTCAAGGATTTATTTCACGCGAAAGCGAATTTCAAGAAAGGTTTCCTGCTCGATGCAGATTAAACCTCTCAAAGTGCACGTCTGTCATTCTCTGTTGAGTATGTTATTGACAGATATTCACTGTTATGACAGAACTCTCATAACAGTTACAGTACTCACATTAAATATAGCAGTTCCTTTTCTAACACTTGCATATTATTCTAACGTCTCTTAACAGAGTTCCCAATCAGAGGTTTATTTAACTTAACGCTTGGAGATTTTGAACGGACTGAAATGACAGGGTTTCTTGTCTTCTATATACAAACGAGAAAAAGATAAGTATGATCGTAGTTTGAGGAAGCAATTGCGAATATTTTTAGTTCGAAAATAGAAGAGAGTATTTCTAAATTTGCATTGGGTGGAGAATGTAATGGAAGGTTCGTCTCAGGTTGAAACAAACACTGATTAGATCACGAGGCATTAGTGATGACTAAAGCTAGAATTTATAGGCATTAAAATATACAAAATAGGCAGGCTAAAAAGGCACTCAAATATGCAACAAACGCTGAAATAGGTAGTTAAATAGGCTGTCATATTTTTTGTGTTCTCAAATGCAGACATTGATTTCAAAACAATAAACATATATAATTATTACTAATTTACTCTGCCCAACAAATTTGCTTTCAATGAACTGAGGAAATGCAAATGGAAGTTCTTCCTCCCCAACACACCCTAGACGCTATCCCCCTCCCCCTCCTATAATTTTGTGTTCTCGCACCTAGAAATGAGTGTTATTAAAATATAAAATAAGCTAATATGTGGATATATAAACAATTTAATTTTAAAAATACGAGATAGTTTAAAGTGGGAAAGGACTGTACATTCTTATTGGGCAGAAAGTATTGATAAGAAATTATATATATTCAGGAATGGGTTTCGGTCATGCCTCGCATCGCTCGGCCAGACCA
>JAGDQP010025320.1:5815-20613 GCA_022664845.1 Lepisma saccharinum | reverse complement strand
CATAGAATACACAGTTTAAACGGCTGGAGCTAGAAAAACGAAATACAGTATGACGGTACATTATAATTAGTAGGTTACGAAAATATTACAGTGTCTCCAAAGACACAATCTTGGAACCGAAATGGTGGACCTCATAATCCATTGTAAACACCATTTGAGTTAGGTATACGAAATTTGGCAGAAGTGTGTATTATCAAGAGTACTTTAGGAAAATATTACAACATATTGAAAACGTCGCCATTTTGGATTCAAAATGGCAGCCCAAAATCATTTTTCCGCACCGTTCGAGATAGAGAAATGAAATATGATATGAAGGTGTACCATCACGATTAGGTCACGACAATATAAGAAAACGATAAAAATCTGTAAACCAAAATGGCCGCCCAAAACCCATTTTCCAAACTCCTGAGGCTAGAGAAACGAAATTTGGTTTGATCATGTTCCATCATGAGTAGGTTACAGGGGCGAAGGCCCCTGGCGGTATTGATCATGATCTGCACCATGGAGGCCAACCCCAAAGAGTCTCGGTACGAAAAAGGGGCGCAGTGAACCAAGTATACATATATCGATATCAGAACTGCAATACCCCCTATGTGGATTATTTTAACTGTTTGTTTTGGTACCATTTTATAGTCCTGTGTATTGTGCATACTGTAGAAAAAAATATGTGGAAACAACTTCTACTTTTTTTTAGATATAGTAGCTTTTCAGTACCTAAATTATAATCCAGACTTCAGTCTAGAAACCGGTCTTTTGTCCTTCGTGAAAAATTCATAGTTTGCCACATAGGGGTATTGTAGTTCCGACAACGATATTATACACGTAGAAAAAGTTGTGTAATCCGAGCAAAAACAGCAGAGGAGCAAAAAGTTCAGTTAACTTCTTCAACCCTAAAATGTGGTGAAATGTAAGATTGATAAGCCAAGTTACTCGGCGACAGCATGTAAGAAGAACAATGGAAGATAGCGAGAGGTGGCAAGGTTCATGATCTTCAAACCATTAGGCTGGTTGCTGCCCTAAACCCACCACGCCCACCACCACCAACATAAGGCTCAAACATCATGAGCGTTACCACCTGTCGCCATATTCCAGTGTTCTTGGGTGTCCGACAAAGTTTTCGCGTCTCAAAGCGTCAGCACCACCAGAAACATATTATACAGGAACAAGAGTTTTTGGCGAAATCGGCGATTTCGAGACCATGTAAGAAGACAAGTGTTAAAGATAGTAATATGAGCTTTCAAAGTTAACGAGATATGGCAAACATGTGCAGGTGTGCAAAAGTTCATATTCGTAGCTTTAAACATATTCTAGTTGTGAACGTCTGATCTTCGTTTTTTAGGCTTACTGATTTATACACTCACATTCTTTCACTCATGTTGTTTAAGGTGTTCGGAATAAGCTAGGGTCATGAATTTTGGCTTGAAGGTGGAGGTTGATAAATAGGTAAAGGGAAATAATTCCTTCATTTGGAAAGTCGCCATCTTATATTCATAATGGTGGTCAAACATAAAATTCCATAGTAATACACAACCCAGCGGCTGAAACTAGAAAAGACGGTTGAAGCTAGAAAACCGAAATTTGTTATGAAGATACATTATCTTAAGTAGGGTAAGGAAATATCACAAAAATCTTGAAAAAGGTGTCACTTAGGAACCAAAATGTCCCCAAAATGAATTTTCCATAGAATACACAGCATGAACGTCTGAAGCTACAAGAACGAAATATAGTATGACAGTACATCTCATTAGTATGTTAGGAAAATATTACAAAAGGCCTCCAAATACACAAGCTTGGAACCAAAATGGCGGACCTCATAATCCATTTTCCGCATCGTTTGACCTAGAGATACAAAATTTGGCATAAATGTGTATTATCAAGAAAAAAGTACAGCTAAAAAAAATGTAAAGCTATCCCCTGTGCGATACGCACTCGCCGTGAACGACGCATGTAGATGTGGAGATCGCGCTCTTCATCTTTTTTACCTATGGTACGAAGTGAGGTGGGGTGGTCAGTTCCACGCTCGACCGCCTTTACCTTCCCAAGATGCCCAGGAATACCAAGGACACCCCGGTACTCAATTTGATAGGAGACTGAGTACACCTCAGAGCGCCAGGCATGGGCAGAGTAGTTTAGGAAAATATTACAACATTTTGAAAAAAAAAAGTCGCTTTTTTGGCTACAATATGGCAGGCCAAAAACCATTTCCCACACCGTTCAAGATCAAGTAATGCAATTTGGTATGAAGGTGTACCATCACAATTAGCTCACGACAATATAAGATAATGTTAAAAATGTCTTTATCTTTAATCCAAAATGGCCGCCCAAAATCCATTTTCGAAACCACTGAAACTAGAGAAACGAAATTTTGTATGAATATGTACCATCACGAGTAGGTTATAATAAATAGGGCAAAACACCGGAGGTATGGGGAAGATTTGGGGTGCATGGGGTGCAGTCCCATGGGAGAGTATGATTGCTATAAAGGGAGCGCAGTCCCCCAAAACTCCACAAGTTGTGGGTGCAGCCCGCCACGGGATACTGGAGGCAGCGCCCCCAGCGAAGCTAATATATACCACTACAGTCAATAAGTTCGTGAACTGGACGCAGTGTGGCGGTAGTGGTAAACTACAGCTGAGACGTGACCTCCTGGAGGAATCAGTGGAAGTTCGTCTCTCGACCCAGCAAGAGGCAGGTGTGTGCATAGAGTGTAAACAGATCTGTTGTAAAAGGAGTTGAATGCGCCGCGGTGGACTTGGAGAATGTGGCAATTTGAGCAACGGGAAAACATCAAGTTCTGTCAAAAACTAGACAAATACGCAACAGAAACGTTGCAGATGATCAGGCAAGTGTACGGTGAAAACGACCGGAGCCGCAACAACAGTCCAAATTTAAAGTAAAATCGAAGAGGTTGCAATGGTGGTGCGCGCTAACCGTTCGCAGTCGGTAGACGACATCACAGTAGCAATACGGATCAGCCATGGAACGTGTTACAAAATTCTGACGGATGACTTGAACATTTCGCGTGTCACCCAGCACAGTGTGCCATGCATTCTGACATAAGAACAACATGAAGAGCGGGTGACCGTTTGCGGTGACCTGATCAGTAGTGCTGACGCTGATCTAACGTTCCTGAACCGAATAATAATAGGAGATGAAACATGGTGTTTCCTGTACGATCCACAACTAACGAGACAAGCAGCCACCTGGAAATGCCATCATCCCCAAAACGCAAAAAAAAAACGAGACAGGACAGGTCACAAGGGAAAGTGATGCTTGAATTGTTTTTCGACTCGCAGAGAATTGTCCACATAGAATTCATCCCACAAGGAGCAACTGTCAACAAGACTCGCTACAAGGAGAGCCTTCCCCGCCTACGCGAGTCAATACGTCGTAAGCTTAATGAACTTTGGCGCAGGAAGAACTGAATGTTGCTGCACGACCACGCTCCTACACAAAGCTCTGTCCTTGTCCAGGAGGAGTTGACAAGGCAGCAGATCACCGTTTTGCTGCATCCTCCATACTCACCTGATCTCGCACCATGCGATTTGGATCTCTTTCCTCGCTTGAAAGCTAAGTTACGAGGACGTCGCTTTTATTGTACCGAGGAGATCATCACTTCCACAAAAGATGACATACGAGAGATGTCTGCTAACGCCAACATTTTTCAAACATATTTTCAATGGCTCTACGAACGTTGGCAGACGTGCATCGCTGCTAACGATGACTATTTTTAAGGTCAGTGTGGATCTATGTAAGTGTCTGTGTCTGTGTGTGTGTGAATGTTTACGCCAAGCATAGCAACCATGACGATATCTTGGTTCTACTAGTTGCCTATATTCTAGATGCCAGTCCACGAATTTGGTGACTATACTGGTACCTAGAATATAGCCTTACAGAAAGTTGTGAAATCCGAGCAAAAACACCAGAGGTGCAAAACGTTCGGCCAACTTCTTCAGCCCTAAAAATGTTGAAATAGAGAACGGATGAGCCAAGTTCCTTGGCGACAGTATGTATGAGGAACACTGGAAATTGGCGAGAGGTGGCAAGGTTCATGATATTCAAGCCACTAGGCTGGTGGCAGCCCTAAAACCCACCATGCCCACCACTACCAACCTAAGGCTCGAAGTCGAACATTATGAACCTTGCCACCTCGCGCAAAGTTCCAGTGTTCCTCATACATACTGTCGCCAAGGAACTTGGCTCATCTGTCTTCCATTTCACCACCGTTTAGTTCTGAAGAACTAGGCTGAACTATTTTACACCTTTGATGCTTTTGCTCGGATAGTAACTACTCCTCTAACTTCCTCCTACTTCAACTAAGTATTGTAACATACTCAAGTTATACTTATTAGGTTTCCCTTTTTACAACATGAAATATTTCTAGAAGACTACATTGGGAGTTGTGTACTAGCAGGCAACACATGAATGACTCTCATGAGCTCATTGGACGTACCTCAAAACACAATTTTGCAAAATATAAACTTAAATTTATTTAGGAAGAAAATAGTTTCATACCTCTTCTTCCAGAAATGATAATCTGTTAACTATTTTCTGACGCAAATCAGTGAAACAGCCAAGTAGTTTTCAATAATAGAAAGGCTGTTTGAAATTGATTCATATGATTATTTTACCTAAAGGTGTGACATACTTTAAAATATCGTATGGATGTATAATGTGATCTTGCAAATCTAAAATGGACTTGGCCAGATTTTGCAGTGAAACCTTCAATTGTCCGATTGCAAGTATTTCTTATTCGAATATTATAGTCACATGTACCAGGATATTATGAACAGCCACGGGTATGTAATACCAGTTCTAATGGTTGACTTATAACTGTGCGATTTCATCTATACGTTCACTTACACTTCAGTTTAGAACAAAAGCTTCAGATCGCTTTTTGATACTTGTTGATTTCTTTTTAAATTTATTTCTCACCTTTAGATATCTTGTGGATTAAATGTAGAGAAAGGATTCGGACAGAAGGTACCATCCAGGCTTGCGGCACAAGTGAATCTCAATGCCAATGAAATAAAATGTCTATTTTCTTGTCTATTATTTCCCAAATTTGAATATACGTATATAAAATTTGGTAATTTGCTTGATTCAAAGGACACCTTCCAGGTAGGCAGACATTATTTCTAAAGAAATCATTACAAACGTAAACTACATGTATCATACACTGTAATATCCTAAAATGACTTCTGTAAAAGGTATATATACATCGCACAGAACATTCGACTAGTTACCTCGATTGTCCTTTTGCTACTTTCAATCTCAATGTATTCTCTGATCAATACTATAAGCTGTTTACATTCACCTGTACCCTGTTTTGATCAGCTAGATTTGATTCCTGGACCAGTGTGCAGGGTGCTAAATAGACTCAGGTACAGTGGGCACAGTACTTAATAAAACATGTATTAACTTTTGGTGTCTGTATAAACAAATATAAATTAAGGATATAATAATACAATTCACACAATCAATATATTTTTCCCTCAGAAATTGTTAGTGAGGTTCGGTGTGATAATCTTCAGTGAGATTATTATTTATTATTATTTTGCACCCTGTTGTCGCCAATACACAAGATTACATTAACTGTTTTACGGGGTTCACATATAAACTAACCCTACAATTTGAAATATTTTGTTCCCTGTTATTTGGACACAAACTTTTATCATCGTGATCCACAAAATGTTTTAATGATCAGCCATTGTAGATTTACTTATTATAATACACTATCCATAAGCATCCTAGAAAGAATATTGAATTGTAAATGTTAGTTGAAATTCAGTAGGTATTGCAATCTCAGTAGCGGTTACTGCATATTATGAATAATTATTCTTTGTTATCCACCGTTCTAGGTCAGTTGTTTTAGCTAGCATTTCTCATTCAAAATCACTTAGTTACCAAATAAACGTAACTTTTCATCACAATTTAATTTGCTAGGCTTTGAAATAGCGTATGCCCTTTCATTTTTAGGAAAGAAATTCTGTTTCGAGAATCCTACTGCATCTTGTTTAGATGAATCATGTATAAGGTTTCAATGTACTGTGTACATATGTTGGAGCTTCATGTTGTAAGTGATGTGTGAACACCTGGAGCAAGTGTAACTGTTTGTACAACGCAAAAGCAAAGCCGCGTGTGTGTATGTTTAACACACATCTCCTGTTCCTACATTTCTATGTCACTGCCACAGCACTGTTTGTTTGCTGCGTAGTTGTTGCATGTATGTTCACAGGCAAATGTACAAAAAATATTCGTTTGTGTTGTTAGTAGTATTTGCATCTTCTTGTAAGTTGCAACTGTCAAGTAATAATACTGAGTAAGGCTAAATGACATCATTATTGATGGAACATTAGACGCCCAGGGATATAAGTGACATGGAAATAGCAAAAAAAAAAAAAGTTGGATGTAAACTTAAGCCGAAATATACGAGGGTAGTTCTATAAGTTCTCGACCTAATACACAGTTGAAAATGATGATAACATACGTCAAGTATGATCAAATTGTATTATACTGAAGGCATAAAAAAGTTGGAAAAGCGTTGGTCTAAGTGAATTGATTTACAAGGTAATTATGTTAAAATATAATTTTTAAAAGTTTCTTAGGTGAAGAACGTATCGAACAACTCTCGTATGTTACATAAAGTGTTATATTTGGTACAAAGAAACATTAAGATCCCAGGGTTCTTAGCACAAAATATGAGTACTTTGTGTACTTTATATTTTGAGTTATATGTAAATGAATACATGGAATGTCTTTCTCTACTTGAATGTCACTTGTATTCCTTGGCTTGTAGGGTCGGCATACATATATAGTTGCGCATCATCATCACAGTTTACGAATTCACATGATTGTTTACAAGATATTCTGCCTCTATGTACAATTAGTATCAAGGCTATTCTTAATTTTGATTGTGTAAATACAGAACATATGAAATGGCCTGAAATTCACAATTCAACTCAGACGAAAGTAAATTCTAACAGAGATATGACTGATGATTATTACAGATTTGAAATAATAACTAACAACTCATGCTCAAACGTAAGGCGATAGTAGCAGGAAGAGCTATTCAACGCTGTAATTCAAACTCATAAATGTAGCTTATATTGGATATAACGAAGTAACTAAACTTAAAATTAAAGGTCTATTATTTCAGACAGAGTCCTTGAGCGTGGTAAATATGTAGAAAAATAAGAGAAAATGTTCGATGAACTGAACAACCCAACTGTTTATATACAATTACAATTCCGGTATTCCGCTTTCAATCGTTTGTGTTCATTAATTTCTACAGAACCAGATACGAGCAGTTTGAGTCCAAGTTCGAGGAGTATTGAATATGCATATAGATTAGTAGCGCCGCTCATAACTCATTTCCATACCAATCACTGGGCAAGAATAAAGACGTTTATTCGACCGTTAGTCAGTTTAATGACCACACTTTGCTGTGAAATATACAAAGCTCTAAAGTTTATATAAGCGCCAGTCTCCTCTTACAAATCAAAGAACTCAAAGTTTTAACTTCCTAAAACAATAGGCATATTATAGTCAAAAGAACTTTGTCTAGACATATTATCGTTAGAAGTGATATGAGTTATTATAACGTATATAGCTTCCCTTACGTTTCTTAATCTTTAAAGAAATGTTTCGATAAACATTATAGTGTGCTACAACTATTATAAATACTGAACGTTGTGCTGATTTAAAATCAAGACGAGCGGAACCGGGCTCAATTTTTGATGGTTGTTCTAAATTGTGCATTTTTATACGGCATTGCATGATAATTTCGCAATAAAGAAGTAACATACTACGATCTTTAAAGCTAGAAATATCGCAACAAAATGTATTATCCTGACCCGAAACACAACACTAAGCATTGATCGAGAAAGGCAGGCGATAAGTCCTAATTCCTTCGTCAGTTTAATTGTAATATTTATGTGTTTCCAAATTATTTATTAAGGTTTATTTTCACTACGCGATTCATGAAGGATTATCATGCAAAAAAGATTAAGTTTATGAAAGAGAAACTACGCAGCAAAATGTGAATAAACTTTTCATAGGAACCGTTTCACTTTAGTGAGAGTGGTTCCTATATTTAACTTCCTAAAGGAGGATGGGATCATTTGCTACTTCAACAATGAAACATTCGAGTCCAATTTTAGAGCTCAAAGTAAGATATATTTTATAATATTTTTTTTAAAGGAGTGAAATGAATGTCAGAGAAGATCCAACAAATGTCTTCTACAAGGAACTACTATGTGTAGAAATTTGGCAAAATCAGCAGATTTGAATGGCAATGACTTTATTACTCAACACACAATGTATCCAAAAGTAAGTCTTTATGACTATAGTCTTGTGGCAATCTCTTAGTTTTAATGTCATGTTGTAAACGATACGAAAAGATTCATTGTATATGTTTCGTATTGGTCTTCGTGGTTTTCATAATTTTACATAATTAGTTCTAATGAAATACATTTGTATATAAAAAAAAACACTGCTGTAACAGGTCTATAGGCCCTGAGCCTGCCCCAACGCCATACTCTCCAAGTAAGTAGGTCGATGAAACAATTGGAAGATAAAAAATAAAAAGTACACGACGTAACACCCGAATGATCTATTTCATTGTTCAAAATATTCCTCTAAGGTTAGCGTTAGCGTTCATTAATTTCTCATACTTCAAAATAAAATAAAATGTGACTTTCTTATATTAAACATCAAGATTTTTGAAATTATTTTGCGAATTTGATTCGAGAATGACATATCATCAGTGATAAGTAATTTAAGTTCTTCACGTTATATTGAGAAAAAGATCCTTACCTACTTTCATTGTAGTATAACCATTCATAAGTTAAGATATGTTTTGATAGAGATGAGGAATATAATATGGAGAGCTGAGTGTTACCCGGTAGTAAAAGTCAATCGTAACCTTTAATAGGAAATGTATTTTCAAAAAGTTTTGAACTTAAATCAACAAAACACTTTTGTCACTTTTCCTATTCCTAAATTCAATATCGAATATATGTATTTAATTACACGAACATTGATATTTTCCTACCATTCATAATTTTAGAGTGGTGAGATTTAAAGTATTATTCTAGGCAGTCTATATATTACTTGTTGTAACATCAAAGAAGCAGTAAATCTTGTTTTGTTTATTGTTTAATTCAACGAATAAATACCTTTCTACCTAGCTAGCATGAAAGCTTGTTATGAAGATGAAAACAATGATTGATGTAAGAAGAGAACCTCTGTTTTCTTTAGCGAAGGCACAACGGAGCTTTCCATGAAGGAAGGCTATTATCTATCACTGACACACACAAAGACTTCAAAAGATGACCGCGAGCCATGCAATCTGCCACCTCATGCGGGAATCCTTTAACCACAACTGACAAGACCAGACTAAAGATGGAGGTAACGATAATTAACTAACTGCCATCACACTGTGTAATGTTCTTATATACTGTTACGTCATGGGGATATTGTTGACAGTAATCTTCACTGCTTAAAGACCTTCCAGCGTTTGGAAAGTAGGGTTGACCTAAATATATTTATATGAATAAAATGCATGAAGACAATAGAAAGAAAACTGAAGAGAAAATAAACCATAGAGCTAACTAGAATACAATTAAAACATTCCTTTGAATTCTTGCAATGTAAGTTGTGTTATAAATGGCATATAAGCCACGAACTGAGCTATATGAAGTATGAAAAAGATATTAATAGCTACATTTAGATATGTACGTGACACATATGAAGTTGACTTAGTATTAAAGACGTGAATAAACAATGATAACAATACCTTCCTGGCTCATCTTTAAGATAAACATTATATTTAAAATATAGCATTCTGTATGTGAATGTAGATGACAAATTATCATTTTTCTGTTGTAATTATTCTATCATTAAAATATATATGAGAATTTGGTTAAGTTCTCATCATTACATGACAGTTTTAATAAGTAAGATTGATTTGAAATTTAACATTTCAGAAAGCAAGTAAAATCCGGAATTAATATTTATGGACAGTATTATTTAATATCAAAATGTTCTATAGAAATGAATGAAACTAACACTGACATACTCAAAAGCTTGGAAATAAATTCGTGTATTTTTCTTAAAGTTTGCATAAATGAATGTGAGCATGCCTCGAACGTTAGGAAAGCTCTGTGGGAGCGTGCAAAAGCCACGAACCTTTCCAAATGAAGTTTTCAAAGACTTAATTTTACCATAGTTTCGTCCCTAAAATTCATATAGTATTATAATCTCTAAAACATGCGTAGCAAAATGCCAAATTTAAATCGAAAATAAAATTAGGAAATAATTTAAAGATACTCGAATGTTATGGCATGAGTATTGTAATGAATATTTTATTGTTGGCTGGATATACATTCGTATGGATTTGAAGTAAGTATGAAAGAAACGCAATTTGAGGAAAATTAATATAATTTTACAATGTGAGCGTGCACTTGGTAACCCGGATTTATAACACTTTCCAGAATATCTCAACTTTGTAGCTGTAGGTACCAATTCATTCTCTCTGAGCTTTCCTTGTATTGTAAGGAGAAACACTGGCAACTGCTTGTGATATATTTTCCTTAAAAGTCCTCATGTTATGTGCGTTAATGTTGCAATGTCTTTCTTTCAAGAGTCCCTACAGACAAAAATCCGGCAAATGCAAAACAGAACAAAGCGGGAGGTATATCTCCGTATCATTAAATAAATGCGATGCACACATATTGTTTCAATTTCTTTGTATTTGTTCCACTGTCCTCTTTGAAGTAATACGTATTTTATTTCGTCCAAGTACTGTTATGAAACGTACACATAATAGGAAGCTAAATATAATGATTCTAAAGTTTCATGAAACTATGTAGGTCTTACAACTCTTCTGAAAAAAAAAGCACACTAGACAGCAATCTTTTCTGAAAGCGAAAGTTCTTCATGATTCATGCTACCGTTGCTGGTAGGCCATATTGTAGAGTTATGACTATTTGCACACCCTGGACACTCACTAACAGAATAGAATGCCAGCCCAGCATTGCCAGATGCGTGTTGAATTTTGTCAGTTGATAATGCATTTTTGTCAAATGTCCCTGTTGTCCATACCTACTTTAATTCCAAGCCATTGTTTTTATTAGCCCGATATTCAATATATCCACTTTGATTGACAAGACGACTCATCAATAGATGTGTGCAGTTTTCAGTTATCCTAATTTGTCTGTACAGAATAAATTGTGTATTTAATTTCATGTGTATTATTTTATGAAATATTATTTGGTCCTTACGTAGAAATTGCTGTTCGTAAATGTCTAAGATATATAAACACACACATTAATATACTGTATATTAGTTATAAAAGCTGTTATTAGGTTATAGGTGGGCCAGAAACGTCAAAGGTTTCGAAATATACCTTGGAATGTTTTTTTTAAATTTTCCTCTCTTTCAGTTTCCATGCCATGTTATCGTTTATAATAATCATAATTTATACTATATGACACGTAATCGTATACATTATTAAAAATGTCTGCACATAAGGCAAGAAAAGAAATGTGTTATTACATTCTTATTATTTGACATAGATCAAAATTGATGATATACGAATTCAGAGCACTTTTACTTTTCGAGTATGTTCGTTTTCGCAAATTAAATAGGTATCTTATAATATTTATTTATTACCTTATAATTTAATATATTATTTCTAAACTTACTTAATATTTGGGAAACTCTTAGCATGGCGTCTCATGGTATGACTTACCTAGAAAGAGAAATAAGAATGTATATGTGAGTTATATGTTCCCATATCCAATGCACTGAAAATATGTTTAATAACATAAGACATATAATGATTTAGTCGTTCAATGTCACGTATAACGCAGTAAGGTTTCCCTCCATCCCTTTGCTCACTGAAACTCTCCTGGCACAAAAAGCACACATAAATTTCACCAAAAATTAACAGTATATGAACGTATGTGAACTTTAATTAAATCTACTGAAAAATTGTGAGTAGATTGTGTGCTTAATGTGTCTTTTTATTGACTTCTTCCCTTAGTGTACACATTAAATTATTATTTACCGAAATGCACATTATCTATAGTACGTTTTCGGATCACTTTTAGTACATTTACCACAATTAACCCTCTTAAGATCCTCTTTTGGAGTTTACACATAAGGCCTTCGGGTCCATTTGGACCCATTATGCATTTCTAGGAGGAGGAAGAAATGTCTCCTAAACGTATCTTTTTATAACTGTGTAAGTGCACATATTGTTTTAGTTTCAACGTATTTTAGGATAATAAAAATTATTTTAATATATAAACCCTTGTACAATTTTCGTATAATAAATGATAATTTGTGACATATATTTTTATTCTTCGTTATTTCATTTTGGACAATGTTGAATAGTCCCATATTTGAACCCGTACATCTATAGCACGAATTTATTACAGTGCTCACATTTTCATGAGATATTTGTGTAAAGTTTACCGTCCACTGTAAGTATAACTCGGTACCTACGTTTTTGTATAATCATTCAACACTTTTTACACACATATTGTCCAGGTATAATTCACATGATTCTTGCATGTACATTTCTTATACTTTAAGCAATATATTTTACGATAGCGAACATTAGAGTACTACTCTGGCAGTTGAAAATGAATTGCATGTGTTTAAAATAAGAGTTTTGAGATAGATATACGTACCGAAACGTGACAAAATAACTAATGGAGGAGACAGCATAATGAAAATCTCCACTGAGTGTTTGATTCAACGACTGTTATAACAACTATTAAATCACGACGGCTAAGATAAGTAGGTGAACACAATGCTTATATTCCGTCGTGGATTGTAAGGTGGAGAGAAAGAGACGGTTGGGAATACCGAGGCGTCGTTGGAAAGATATGTTAGAAGAGATATTCGAGAAGTAGGTGTTCGTGATGAAAACTTACTTGACCTTGCCCAGAATATATTTCAATGGCGAAATGTTGTCTCCGTTACAGTGGGAATGAACTTGCGACTTCCGTAAACCATAGAGTTAGTTAGAGTTAATTATTTGCACCAAAATCCATCACTCTAATATAGTGCTTTTCAGCCTTTTTATACTCACGGACCGACAAACTATAAGGAAAATCTTTCACGGACCGCGTAGACGCCACTAACTTAGAGGCTTGTTTGATGTTCAAAAGGTGCCAGCACATTTTCAGATTTTAGTTGCTTTGGGAAGGAAATGTAAATTTTAATCTCAGTTTTGGCCTGTCGAAATCTACAAAATAAGTGTTGAGTATTTGAATACATTAATTATCTGAGGACCGGTAGAACAGTTTCGACATTACGTCACTAGAAAGGAAGTAAAAATTACATCTTAATTGCATCAAATTATCTACTTTGTATGTATAATTCAATTATTTGCATTTAATTTTTTTGTGTGTAACATATTCAAGCTATACAATATCTAAAATTTGATACGATTCTACATCGCTCAAACTATAAGATGCAGATGCAAACAAACGGGCATGTTTGAGTTCAAGCGTGTTGACAACATATTTCCATCGCGACCCAATTGCAGAAAGACGTTTCTTATGTCAGGGCTACGACATGCATATAAATGGTTACTAGAGCGTTTTAGCAAGTTGAAAACTTAGTTCATCTACAATTTCGTTAATCGTGAGTATCGACCTAATCAACATTAATTTTAAATCATTAATGCATGAATGTGTCTGTAGGATCTAGAGAGAGAGAGAAAGAAAGAGGCTGAAGTGTTTTAATACATTTGTTGACACCTCACTGGGTTTGAATATTTTACTGACCGTTTCTTAATCTTTTGCGATGTGATGTGGAAAGTACGAGGGCGATTTGTTTTTTAATCTCAGCTGAGATATAAAGAGAGAAACAAGAGAACGCAAGAATATCAAGATATACAAAATTTACGTTGATACCTCTGCTACTTCTTCACGACGTTTCACTTTCGTTCATTCACTGGTGTAAACGCAGCACCAGTTTATGTACCCCCTCGTGAAGAAGACTCCCGCCATGGAAATGAGTTCGTTCTTCCCGAAATGTTCAAGACAATTTGTGTACACAACACACACTTTCCACTCTCATGAACTGGTTTTCGTATACAACACACACTTTACAATGGATTTCGGCCGCTTTCAGTCCATCACCTTGAGTGAATCAAATGAGAGTGAATTTTGCACTTGGAGGATCCTCGATCTCACTGGCCATATTCAATGTTGAAGAACTGAACGTGGCCGAAATTCATCGGAAAATAAGCGTGTTGTGTACGAAAATGAGTTAATAAGAGTCTGTTCTTTGCAGAAAAGGTCTCTTTATGACTCACCGGAGATTGAAAAAAAAATCGCCTTTGTAGTCCTACGTTCATTTTTTCCGCTTACAAAGAAATACAAGTAAAATGTAAGTAAAACTCACTATTTGTAAGCGTAAGATAAATATAACATGTTATGATTTTCGTAGAACATTGCAAATTGTGATTCCAATATAATAATTATGTACATGATTAATTATACCAGTTTTTTTCTCCTCCCATAAATTAAAAGCAGACAACAATTGCACATCCGTGATAATAATATGGTAAAGGGTTATGTACATGTCTTCAATTGAAATTGGTAGCTTCCATCATTATTGATTGAGCTTGTCGATGCACTTTACTCTGTCCAAAGGTTTCAGGATCTGTACATGAAAATATTACAAGGAACTGAATATTTCGACTCCAAACAAAGTTAGCCTCTATTCAACTGTAACTTCCCAAGTTTTCGTAAAAGTTGGTAAAGTATTTTGTA
>JAGDQP010025319.1:0-27038 GCA_022664845.1 Lepisma saccharinum | reverse complement strand
ACCAGAGCCAATTTCACTAATTTCATGCAGACCTTCTACAATTTCTGATGACTTAAGTAGTTTCTCAGAGCTCCTCGTTCATCGCCAGAATAGGATGGGAATTTAATTCTTCGCAGGTTAATGTAGACACCTAGAACTACTTTTAAGTTATACTTAAAATTATTTTAAAGCATTACAATTTTGGAAACAAACCAAAGAAAGCACTATAATCTATGACGAATCAAAATGAAACCTATGACGCTCCTTGGCAAAACTAAAAATTTCTACTAAACAACGAACACGCTCAAATGTATAAGTAGCTAAATTAAAGAAATTTCAAAATAATATAATGTCGCGAAATCTAGTGACAATATATTCAACCATTTACAAGTTGTAGCAATTAAAAGTTTCAAAGGAGTCGAAATGGTCCCTATGATGCTTCTTGTAATATCACGGTAACCGTTATACTTATCTATTTCAAATGAGAAGTATGCCAGTACAAATGCTATGTGCGGTGTTAAATATAGCTCATAGACCTTTGTTCACACACATACGCCTCAAATTTTGAATTGATGCAACGTTGTATGGCACGGTACCTATTGTCTACAATCGCATCGGACGAACTATTATACAATAGCTAATAGTGTGATTACCCCGTAATACCCCAGAACCCTTACAGGGATATCCACTGTAACCGCCATAAGAAGTGCTTTAATATTTTATATTCGGATCTCGATTAATTTTCGTTTTATATCGAAACCGCACAAGTACACTTCTTAAGGTGAATCACAATAGTTTTAAGGCGTATGCCTTAACCACTTGGTGTATCGTGTTCGGCTTTGCACTGAACGATTCAGTTAACAGTTCTATTTTCTCTGCTTCAAAATTTGAGTTATGCATAAACACGAAAATTGCCAATAGATCTTTCTACCCCGAAACCCCATACAGATTCCCTAAATCTTTCAGTGAATGATAGTTTAGTACAACGTGATGATAATCTCAATTAGTTTTGGAATAGCTCATCGACTTCTCATCGTACAATTAGTATCATCGGGTATAATAATAGGGTACACATATTATGTGCCATGTGGTATTATAAGGTACATTGATAATCATCACCCTGTTATCATAGGCTACAAATATTTAAAACGCCATATCTCGGTAACCACTTAAATTACCTAGTTCAAATGTTTACTTAAAGTAACCTTGCGTGATAAGGAACAGTGTACCCCACAGTATCCCAGAGCACTACACTGATATTCACTGGAACCATCATAGCAAAACAGGGTTGCAAACTTTTGATAAATAAATTACGAATCACTTCGCAACAAATACAGGATAATGCAAAAACAAATTCAGGACAAATATGAAATAATCAGAGATGAAAATTACTAATTTTGCCCTGTACTACTATATGTCTACACTTAAAATGTAAAACAATCATAATTATTAATAATACACAGAAAATGTTTTGTTTTCGATCGCTCACACTCCAAAAACAAAAGCGGGCGTAAAATGGATATTTCAATTTCAAATGTACATTTGGGTTATTACCTGTGCTACAAAAATAAAAGGGGTTAACACTTTTTGGTGTTCCTGGGTGACCATTTTTTTTGTGTTGAATCAATGCAATAATCAGTGTTGATTTCGGTGATTCAACATAAAAAAGATTGACATGCTAGTACTATCAGTCTTGAATCACCGAAACCACACATCAAACTGTGTTATTTTAACACAAAAATAATGCCCTATCCGGGAAACCGAATAATATTGAATAAACACATATATTTTTTGCAGTGTGCTATCAAGTAAAGCAAACAGAACTAGCGACTAACATATCTCCACCCCGGGTCTCATATTGAATCCTGGGAATGTGGAGAGAGGCTGGTCGCCAGCCCGTGTTGTAAACAGTTAATAATAGAACCATTAATCAAATTATTGATCTTTTGAAAATAAATATGTGAATTTGATACTTGTAATAAGGGGTGCGTAAATATTACCTAGATACAGAACATCCCGTATTATACGGAACAATATAACATATATATAGCAGTATACGCAACCTACATAGTAAATAATAGATGTGTTAATTCAACACAATGCGATGTCCCAGCATGCGTACCACCTTTTGTGTTAAATCAACACAACACACGTTGTTGATTTTGGTAAAAGGAGAAAAAAAGTTACTGATGCAGAAGTATTAGAACATCGGTTTAGTCGAACGTCCTTTTTATTTATCTTAACAGGAAAATACACCCCATTACTTGGATTATCAAACAATAACATGCTAATAAACACGTTCTCAGAAAATTACAACTAGGAAAAACTTCTCATAAATATATAACTTACATATCTCAATACAGGATACGATAATAATTAGCAAAATCCGCTTCAAGTCTTTCACGCGGAATGCTTAAATATATATCATTTCTTGAGTATACCATTCTGTCGTGTTAATTTCTTGTTTTGTCTTTAGAATGAACAAAGTAACTGCAAACAACACCACGTTACAAATTTGCGGCGTGTAGGTAGGAAGAATCTATACTGCGGTTGTGGAATAATATCATTAAAATTAAGATCTTTGTAGTGACACCGAGTACTACGCCAGTATAGGATTTTACATTTCTCCCATATGGCATCTTTATTTTTACACTTCACTAATTTATGAAACAGGTCTTCGGTTTCACCACAAGTCTTACATCGATCATCCTCACACATGCCTTTTTTTAAGGTTTTACCCCACTGGTTCCAGATTATAACACTGAATAAACATGTAATGATGTAAGATAGAATTATGATTTAGAATATTTAAATTCTCTCATATGATTGGCCATTTATCTCCATGTCTTTGTAGAGCGGCACTAAGTTCAATGTTATCTTTATCTAGAAAACAGGAATAAAAATCTTTTACTGTAAAGTCTTCCATTGGTATGTGTTCAATGACCTCTAACATTATCCCAGAAAACATCTTTAGAGGACCTTGAATCGTTCTAATGTCAATGGGGGCGACATTATCCATGTGTTGAATAGCGATTAGGAAGGCATCATAAGATATATTCCCGTGATATTCAGTCAGTACAAACCGGTGAGCCTGTAAGGATGTCGCTTGAATTTGAACGTTCTTCAGATTCAGACTAACCTTCTCTATGCTTCTATAGAGGTCTGCTCTTGGAGCCCTAAGCATCTGTTTATACCAAATGAAAAAGCCCAAACTTTATGTACATGAGCCCAAAATTGTTTGGAAAATATGAACAGATGTAGAGGATAGTAGAGTTTACTTAAAATATATGTATTGATAAATCGGCATCGATCCAAGAGATAGGATAAACAATGTTTATATTTCTGCAGTTCCGCTACTAGACTTTGAATCAAAGTTTTACCCGCTCCTGTCATTGTCTGTCGCATGTCTGCATACCAAGTTATGCCGAGAACTTTCACATGGTCAGTCTCCTGTATACCCAGGGAAGCTAACGACCTAATCGGAGCTCTCAAGTTCACAGCTCTAGTTTTTTCCGGGTTGATAGAGATGCCGGAAACCTTAGAAAAACACTCAATTAAGTGTAGTATCTGCTGTAATTCCTTTGCATTTTTAATACAGAAGTGTATATCATCCTCATATATTAAGCTACAGATTTCCCGCTCCCATAATTTTATTCCCCCCAGGGCTCGATGTACAGCCTGAGCAAAAGGATACATTATCAATGTAAAAAAGATCCCGGTTGTAGCACAACCCTGGAGGACTCCACGTTGCAAAGGGATGCGATGTCCAACGCACCCATTCACTGATATCTGAACATAATAATTGCTATATAACCATTGTATCAAGGCGATAAAATTGGCGGAGATTTCATAGCATGCATCACTGAGAACATAAATGCATGGGACACGGTATCATGAGCACTCGCGTAGTCTGCCTTTAGAAATAGAAAAGAATGGTTTCTCCCCTGTTAGCATATAATAATAGGTCTCTAATGTTCATTAGATAAATATATATTGAGCTCATCCCCTGTATGCCACTTTGGCAATAATGCAACAGAAATGTTATTACACACTTAAGCCTATTTGCTATCATTTTCATGAACAATTTCGCATCAAAATTAATCATGTGTATAAGTCTACAGTTTTTAATAGAATCTGTTTGAATATTTTTTAACAACACTCCGATCGTTGTAAAAAATCGCCTATGTCTTTAAGGAGATTCCTGAAGGAATTGAAAAGCGAAAACATCTGATCCACTATGTATTCCTGATTTGCCGTCATCCACCTGCCACACAGACAATCCCCTCCCCTTGAGAGTCTAAATGGAGGAAGCACAGGGTCTTTTACACTTCCTGTCTATTAAAAGGTTCTATGAGAAAGTTCGCATCTTCTTCAGATAATTGTGGTATATTATCCAGATCGAATTCTTGTAGGAAATCTTCTCCTGACTCCCCAAAATTCTAAAAATGTCGCAGATATTCTTAATACCATCAACATTTTTTAGACCTTTGTAAAGAAGTCCCTTGGTCATCTCTAAACTCCTTAATAAAATTTGCTTCACTACGTTTAGAGTCCCGAATAACTGTGGCTAAATTGGCTGTCTCAAAAATCCCACATTCGTTAAAGTATTTCGTTTTTGTAAGCCTTGATAGCGATAAGACATTAATAAACATAGTTTGCTTGGCATTTTCCGCACTTTAGGAATCCAATTTAAATCCTGCATGGTATATTGATTGTAAGCTTGCAATACTGCTTGGTAAAATTCGATTGTTCGTTTTATATCCTCGTAATGCACTCGTGTATATAATTTGTATTCACGAATAAAGGTATGTTTTTTCGACGCCACACTTTCCATTCCTCCCCACTTTTCCCGGTATAACTATTTGTAGTCTGTTTTAATGCCGCGGTTAAATGACAAAAATCTGGTTCGACTACAAAAGCGCCACCAATATGATTTCAGAAAGTACAACGGAACTTCCCATTTCACATTTATTTGGACCAATGTATTGTCTGATATAGCTAATTTCTTCCTTTAAACACTTTGTGTGGCCTTTACCATCATTGGGCTAAGTAGAATATAGTCAAGCTTCCTTTTGCAGTAGTTGTTCATTTACGCATAAAGAGGTACGTTTGGGAAAAAGTGATCACACGCGTTCGTTAGTTTTAAGCATTCCTTCATTTGTTTAAATGCAGGACTATAATTTTCTTTCGCTGTAGTCGCTGTCCAATCGTATACCGCGTGCATCTCTCCTAACACTATTAGGTTTGGAATTTTGTGACATTAAATGTTGACTGTCAAGTTCTGAAAGGTCCTTTCATGTTGTAGTTTAACTTTAGTCCCACATTCCATATAAGCCATAAAGATTGTTAATCCGGCAACTTGATTGCATACGATCAAAAATAATCAAAAATCAAAACCACAGGTCATTCAGAGCATGACCACCACACACAATTCGCGCTAGAGCAAAGTTGAATCATGACCTCCTGCCACGTCACCTAAACGTGAACTGAACGTCTTACCAACTTCGCTAAATCGTCAGACGGAAAGAGTACTAGACTGAAACAGTATAGAGGTTGCCGAACCCCAAACACAACAAAATTACTCTCTTGACTTATGCCATGATTTAATGACTTTTCCTTTGGTCAATTAGGGATCACAATCCCTATTTATTGAGAATATATTCCATTTATATGAAAGCAAGCATACCATTTGACATCTTGTTACGATAAGAAGACGGTAATGCTGCCTGTCGCCATCTAGCTTGCTTCCATAGGAATATAATATTCACAACGAATGGGAATTCTGGTTCCCAATTGACAAAGAGGAAGTGACTAAATCATGGGAAAAGTCGTTCAAATAACCTAGTTTGTTTTGGGGGTTCAGCAACACATAATTGATCCCCTACTCTGTCTAAATCTATAGTGTAGTAATTTAATTCAAACATCGTTCACTAAATATCGTTTGCATCTAATGCCTTTTCTGTCTGACAATTTAGTGAAGTCGATAAGAGGTTCTTCTTCTTGCAACTCATGTTCAAATCTCGCTACAGCCATAACTTTTTTTCTCCCAGTACCGAAATCAACACCGAAAAATTGAAACAGATGGATGTCTATTAAACAGAGGCAGAAATATAGGGGGGGAGAGAGAAGCGGGGAATGATAATAGTAATAATAATATAAAGTTCAGATCACACAAATCTAATAGCATGATAGAAGTGACTTTTTTTTTAAATATTTTTTAGGGCTATTCGAATATTTAGAGGTTGTTTAAAATACTAATGATTTCCAGAGAACCTGCAGTTTTGAAACACATCTAGGATAATGTCGAAAGTGTAACATACATGCTTTTTGCGGCTGGTTCGATTGCAAATAAAGTGGGGCTTATCGAACGTACTGGTTTGGAATACATTGTAATCAGTAGTTACGCCAGGATTTTCAGATGGGTGTGTAAAGTCACAGTTAGGAGGGGGTACATACAGTTTTGCACTGTTTCTGTTAAATTTCGACGGCAAAAATGTTAAAGTAAGGAGGTAGTCTCGGGGATTTGGGTTGACACACCTCACAGGGGCCGGAGTACGGCGAAAGCACTGACTGTAAAAACTCAGTAGATACCGCAGGACATACCTTCTATTTCAGATTACTAATGCAAATTGAACATGAATGAATGATATATTTTTTTTTTTGCTTAATTTCTGTCAGAAACAGTTAGGATTACATATCCAAACTGTGAAAAGTTACAAATGTTCAAAAGGAAAATTTACATGCTCGTTAAAGGCATAGTAGAATTTACATGATCCTCATTTCAAACGTGAAAAAACACATTTAATGGTATGTTGAAAAATTATGGGATGGAAACGAAATGTGTGCCAAACTAATATAAAAATCATTCTTCTCTTGAAATAGCCAAAAAAAAGTGGGGGGGGGTCCAGTTTCCACTACATCTTAAAATTTGTCTGTTCTGAACATGCCACTATATATTCCACCTATTGCGAATATAAACATAGTAATAAAAAACCTAACATTACAAACTTCAGTTCCCACAAATCGAACAGCAGATAGAAGTGACTTTTGGAATTTATATTTTTTCAGGGCTATTCGAATATACAGAGGGTGCTTGAAAAATTCATTAAGTCACTTTCAAAATTGACACCAAACTTTGTGGTCAGATTAAATACTGATGATTTTCAGAGAAACTGCAGTTTTGAAACACATCTAGGATAATGTCGAATCTAGGATATGAATGTTTTTGTTTGCGCCTGGTTCGATTGCAAATAGGATGGGGCTTTTTCGAAGCAAGAAAACCCACCTTTTCGTACAGACACTGCAAAATGAGGATAACGTGCTACGAAAATTGACCCAGTTCTTTGACTCCAAAACCGGTTACTTCCTTTAGCTGGAGATTCTACAACTGGTTGAAAACCCCTGAAATAAACACTGGTCAAACGCAATGAAGAAATTAAAATCTCACCTTCACATTCCGGTTATCAGGTCCAAATCTAATCACCGGATCAGAATGAATTTGAATCCTAAATTCGATGACACAGTCCAAAACCTGACCAGCATCTCCCGAGAGCCGGTGACCCGTTTCAGCTCTGCCGTGTTCATTCCATCTGTGCGAATTGGTATAAACACTAGTTCATTAGTGTTATAATTATTAGAACGTTATATTCGCAATAGGTGGAATCTAGAATGGCATTTTCAGAACAGATAAATTTTAAGATGTAGTGGAAACTGGACCTTTTTTTGGTTATTTCAATATAATGATTTTTATATTTCGTAAAACATGTGTTTTTTCACGTTTGAAATGAGGATCATGAAAATTCTACTATGCCTTTAACGAGGATGCGAATTTTCCTTTTGAACATTTGTAACTCTTCACAGTTTGGATATGTAATCTTGAATGTTTCTGATAGAAATTAAGCAGAAAAAATATCATTCATTCATTTTCTTTTTATGTTCAATTTGCACTAGTAATCTAAAATAGAAGGCATGACCTACGGTATCTACTGTGCTTTTACAGTCAGTGATTTCGCCAGGTTCCTGCTCCTGTGTGGTGTGTCAACCCCAAATCCTCGAGACTACCTCCTAACTTTAACATTTTTTTTCCGTCGAAAGTTAACAGAAACCGTGCAAAACTCTACGTACACCCTCCTAATTGTGACTTTACACACACACACACACACACCATCTGAAAATCCTGGCGGAATTCCTGATTACAATGTATTCCATACCAGCACGTTGAATAAGCCCCACTTTATTTGCATTCGAACCAGTTGCTAACAAAGCATGCATGTTACACTTTCGACATTATCCTAGAAGTGTTTCAAAACTGCAGTTTCTCTGGAAATCATGAGTATTTAAAACGGCCTCTATATATTCGAGTAGCCCTAAAAAAATATAAAATCCAAGAGTCACTTCTACCATGCTGTGAGATTTGTGGGAACTGAACTTTATATTATTATTATTATTATTATTATTATTATTATTATTATTATTATTATTATTATTATTATTATTATTATTATTATTATTATTTGTAGACGTTGAACCTTTGTAAAGATAGACAGATACCATCTATCTGTTTTGGCAATTTTATCTATTCAGGGTAACTGCATTAGAGAACGCAGAATATACTTGTAGAATGTAATAATTCTTACTACTTTCCTCATGTAAATTTTGAATTCTGGATATGAGTAATATTTACATGGACCTAAATACAAAGGATAATCTTTATGTGCAAAGATACCGTACAACAATGAATAACAGTATTTATAAAATCTTCGACACCAATGTTCCTAAGTAAAATGTTAATAGAAAGAAACCAAGAAAAGCTGATCCTTGGATGAACAAGTCAGTTGAACTCTCTCATAAACAGGAGGACCAGGTTTTTATTAATTATAAACGAACAGGTAGTATGTATTGGTACCAAAACTATTCGTGAAAAAAAAAAGCTGAAGAGAAATACAAAGAAGCTAAGTCGCGATTTTTTATGTTTTTAGAAAATAGTCTAAAACGTAATAGTCACTACTTCTGGAAAAGATTGAACAGAGATAGAACAACAGGTAAAATCGAATCTATGATAATTGATGATCAAGAAACCAATAATATGGTTACAATAGCTATATCATTTAAGGACTATTTTACTACGAATTTTAATTTAAATAAGAAGTTAATGGTAACAAAGAATTCTAGCAACATGGAGGCAAAGGTCATAAATACAACTATTTTAGATATTACTTTTATAACCACGGAAATGTAAACAAGATTATCAGGAAGTTAAAACCAAGATCCTCTATTGGAACTGATGGAATACATAATTATGTAAATAGGTTGTTCATACACTTTGGAATCTATACTGACTGATATCTTTAACATGTCATTAAATGAAGGTATATATCCAGATGAATGGAAAAGTTTCTTTGTGGTTCCGGTACTTAAATGTGGTGATACGAAACTGCTGTGTAACTAGAGACCAATAACAATCTTAAATATATTTGTTAAAATATTTGAAAGCATAGTCACTGAACACCTACAGTTCCACCTAAACAATAAATTGTATTTCAACCAACATGTTTTCACTCCTGGTAGATCAGCTTTAACGAATTTAGTACAATTATCGAACTTTGTACAAGGGCATGCTAAAAGTAGATCACAGTGTGATATGATATACATCGACCTATCCAAAGCCTTTGATACTGTGGACCATGAATTTTTAATTAGTAAACTGGATAAACTGGGTTTATCCCCAAGATATATTAAATGGTTTCATAATTATCTTAGAAATAGAGAATTTAATGTGAAAATAGGCAATACAGTATCGAATTTGTCAAAAATAATAATGGAATTCCCCAAGGTTCTCCACTTGGGTCTTTATTATTTAATATTTAAACGACCTATGCCCGTTAGTGACAAGTTCAATGTTGGTGTTATATGCTGATGACATAAAAATAGTTAAAGATGTAAATTCCAAAATTAATAATGTAATACTTCAAAACGATAATAATACAGTTGCTTTTTGGTGTAGTGAAAACAAAATGAAAATTAATACTTAAAAGGTTTCTTTGTAAGCTACACTAATAAAACCCAATATTATGCCAGTTCATATAGAATAGATAGAACAAAAATTGTTAAAGCAACTTAAATTAAAGATCTTGGTATAACTGTTGAGGAAAAAGTTATATTTAATAGACAAGTAGCAAAAAGTACCTCTGAAGCTAGAAAACTAATAGCTTTCATATCCTATCAATGGAGGAAATACATCAATTCTGGTACTTTCATAACGTTATATAAATCATTGGTTATGCCAAAGGTTGTATATATGTCTTCAATATGGAATAACCTGTCCAAAACTTGTTGTAATTTAATTGAAGCTACCCAAAAATGTTTTATGAGATTACCTTGCTTTAAATTTCACCACAGTATTTCAAATACGACTACGACTACTTGTGTGTTTGTTTCAATAGTGAAAAAATACACGAAAGAAGTAATGAAATGGACAAAGATTTTTATGTAAAATTTTGGATAATAAATTACAATCTACACATATACTTGAGAGAATGCTGTGGACTATACCATTGTACAACGCGAGAAAAAAAATCATGTTTAAAAACGATATATAAAAATGATTTTATACTACGTAGAATAATCTGTCACTATGAGGATAGCATTTAAATCACTAAATGGATGTTAGTTACTCCACTATATACAATGTAGTTAATTTTAAACTTTCGTTATGTATCTTCAAGGTTGTACTACTGTAAGACAAATATGTAATACTTTTTTCTGCCATAATGCTATATTAGGCTTTGTACGGCTGCTTATAGCATGTTTCTAAATAAACTATTATTATTATTTCAACTTTTTTTCTCTCTGTCTCCTATTTCTGTGCCTCTGTCTAACAGACATCCATCTGTTTCAATTTTTCGTTGTTGATTTCAGTACTGGGAGAAAAATAATTACGGCTGCAGCGAGATTTGAAGATGGGTTGCTTAGAAGAAGAACCTCTTATCGACTTCGCTAAATTGTCAGACACAAAAAGGCACTAGATGCAAACGATATTTAGTGAACGACATTTGAATTAAACGACTACACTATAGATTTAAAAAGTGTAGTGTATCAAATATCTCTTAACTCTTCTTCCTTTCCCAACGTACTTCTAGATGGAATGACAATTCCTTTCTCGCACACCGTAAAAGAATTAGATCTTATTTGTAATGAATCTCTAACTTGGACGGAATATGTTTGTACTTCCTCTAAAAAGGCCTTTGCAACTTTACATTCTTTGAGTAGACTTAAAAATGTTCTTCCCATCTCCCTTAAGAAAATGCTTGTTCAGGCCTTAGTAATGCCTCATGTGGATTATTGCAACGTAGTGCTTGCCAATATAGATGATGTACACACGTACCGGCCACAGTGGCAGGTACTAGAGTGGCATTCTTTAGTAATTTTATTTAAAATTTTATGCGACTGGCAACCTTCCTATCTTTTACAACGTTTTAAGTTCCTAAGCGATCATCACAACCGTTACACTAGGTCTCGCGCAAACTTTATTACTTTCTATTCCTCACCATAACTCATCCTTCGAAGTCCTATACAGTTGCTGTATACAGCAAGTGGAAAGGACTGCCATTTTCCATTAGAGACTAAATTGCATTAACAAGTTTTAAATCTATTCTTTATATCCACCTCTTAGGGCAACACAACTAAGATATGTTTGAATAGTATTCTCTAGAATCGTCAAATTCTATCCAATAAATACTAGTATCACTTTAGCTGTCAATGTAAATTTAATTGTAAGTGGATAATGTTAGCTTATATTCTCATGGTACTCAGTGGATTGCACTTATACCTATATTATTCGTGTGTGTATGTGTGTGTGTGAGTGTATGTGTGCGTGTGTATGTGATTAGTGAACATTAGTATATCTAAAATATGTAGTGTAGAAAAGTATTGTTTTGTTTCCTCTCTTTTATTTTTTGCTTTACTTTGTTTAAATGTATGAACATTGTTGTGTTATGAATCTCTTCCATCTTAGCAGTGTTTACCAAAACTATTAATTACTCTATCTGTATTCATGGTTGAGTCGTAGAAAAGGTCGTAAGGGCCTTAGCTTTGCAATGTAAAACAAGACGTAAGTAAATAAACAAATGTTGCTGAACCCCCAAAGCAAACTAAGTTATTTAAATGACTGTTCCCATGATTTAATCACTTCATCTTTGTCAATTGGAAACCAGAATTCCCATTCGTTGTGAATATTATATTTCTATGGAAGCAAGCAAGTCGGTGACAACCAAACATTTGAGCAGCATTACTGCTTTCTTATCGTAACAAGATGTCAAATGGTATACTTGTTTTCATAGAAACGCAACATATTCTCAATGAATAGGGATTGTGATCCCTAATTGACCAAAGGAAAAGAAATTAAATAATGGCATAAGTCAAGAGAGTAACTTTGTTTGTGTTTGGGGTTCAGCAACATTTTTACCCTCTATACTGTTTCAATCTAGTACTCTTTCCGTCTGACGATTTAGCAGAGTCGGTGAGATGTTCGACCTCTAACTGTATGATATTCTAATATTTCTGCATCCGTAACATTTTTCTTCCTAGTACCAAAATCAACACCATGTTTTGTGTTGATTTAACACACAAAGTGGTAGTCACGCTGGGACATCGCATTGTGTTGAATTGAATCATACATTTTTTACTGTGTAGGTTGCGTATACTGTTATATATGTTAAATTGTTCCGTATAATACGGGATGTTCTGTATTTAGGTAATATTTACTCACCCCTTATTATAAGTATCAAATTCACACTTTAATTTTCAAAATATCAGTAATTTGATCAATGGACCTTTTATAACTGTTTAGTACACAGACTGGTGAGAATCCTCTGTTCGCATTCCCAGACTTCAATATGAGACCCGTGGAGATATAATAGTCGCACTTCTGTTTGCTCTAGTTGATAGCACACTGCAAAAAAATATATGTGTTTATTGAAAATTATACGGTGTCCCGGAAGGGCCATTATTTTAGTGTTATAATAGCAGTTTGTTGTGTTATTTCGATGATTCTAGACTGATAGTACTAGCATGTCAACCTTTTTTATGTTGAATCACCGAAATTAACACTGTTTGTTGCATTGATTCAACACAAAAGTAGTGGTCACGCAGGCACACCAAAAAGTGTTAACACCTTTTTTGTAGCACAGGTAATAACCCAAATGTGCATTTAAAATTGAAATATCCATTTTACGCCCGCTTGTGTTTTTCGAGTGTGAGCGATCGGAAACAAAACATTTTCTGTGTATTCTTAATAATTATGATTGTTTTACATTTTAAGTGTAGACGTATAGTAGTACAGGGCAAAATTAGTAATTTTCATCTCTGATTATTTCATATTTGTCCTGATTTTTTTTCGATTATCGTGTATTTGTTGCCAAGTGGTTCGTAATTTATTTATCAAAAGATTGCAGCCCTGTGTTGCTATGATGGTTCCATTGGATATCAGTGTAATGTTCTGGGATACTGTGGGGTACACTGTTCATTATCACGCAAGGTTACTTTAAGTAAACATTTGAACTAGGTACTTTAAGTGGATACCGAGATATGGCGTTATAAATATTTGAAACCCGTGATAACAAGGCAATGATTCCCCACGTACCCTATAATACCACATGGCACATAATATATGTACCCTATTATAACCCATGATACTATTTGTACAGTAAGAAGTCGATGAGCCATTCATAACTAACCATGATTTTCATCACGTTGTACTAAACTAAACTTCATTGGAAGATTTATAGGAATCTGTATGGGGTTGTGGGATAGAAAGATCTACTGGCATTTATCGTATTTATGCATAACTCAAATTTTGAAGCAGAAAATATAGAACTGTTAACTGAATCGTTCAGTGCAAAGCCGAACACGATACACCAAGTGGTTATTGAGATACGAATTAAAAACTATTGTGATGCACCTTAAGAAGTGTACTTGTGCGGTGTCGATATAAAACGAGAATTATTCGATATCCGAATATAAAATATTAAAGTGCTTCTTATGGCGGTTACAGTGGATATACCTATAATTCTTCTGGGGTATTACAGGGTAATCACATTATTAGCTATTGCATAATAGTTCCTCCGATGCGATTGTAGACAAAAGGTTCCGTACCGTACAACGTTGCATCAATTCAAAATTTGAGGCGTATATGTGTTGAGAAAGGTCTATGAGCTATGTTTAACATCGCACATAGCGTTTGTACTCGCATACTTCTCATTGAAATAGATAAGTATAACGATTCCGTGATATTACAAGAAGCATCATAGGGACCAATCTGAGCCCTTTGAAACTTGTAGTTGCTATAGCTTGTGAAGGGTTGAATATATTGTCACTAGATTTCCCGACATTCTATTATTTTGAAAATTCTTCCATTTTACCTACTTATACATTTGAGCGTCTTCTCTGTTTAGTAGAAATTTCTAGTTTTGCCAAGGAGCGCCATAGGTTTCATTTTGATCCGTCATAGATTATTGTGCTTTCTTTGGTTTGTTGTAATGCTTTAAAATAATTTTAAGTATAACTTAAAAGTAGTTCTAGGTGTCTACATTGACCTGCGAAAAATTAAAGTCCCATCCTATTCTGGCGATGAACGAGGAGCTCTGAGAAACTACTTAAGTCAGCAGAAATTGTAGAAGGTCTGCATGAAATTTGTGAAATTGGCTCTTGTGATAAATCCAATGGTGTACCAAAGAATTTTGTAATGCAGAAAACTTTGAGCTAAATATTTCATCATCTAGTACAGAAGCATTTAGTGTAGTGGCGATGAAGGACTGACAAATGGAATAATTGAGACACTGTTCGTAATTTTGAAGATGCGTCTTCAACTGCGGTCAAACTTATTGTAGTGGAAAGTCTCGTGATACACATAAAAATGCACGGAAGCGGAAGGTCAGAAAGTTATGAAAGACCCAAATTGGATAGTGTATTTCAAACTATGATGCGTTCAAAGAATGATTAAACTTTCGTGGTGATTTAAATGAATGAGACTAGCATAAAAAACTCTGGTCAAAGAAGTATGGATTATTTTTTTTAATTATACGTATATAATGCTAATACAACGATTTGGAGGAATTGTGAAGTTTGTGAGACTGCACATGTATATAAAGTAGTAACATTTCTGGGATTCGACACGAAAATATCAAAATCTCTCAAGTTCTCTATTGTGTCTTCAGTTTGGAACACATTCATTGAGAATGAACACACTTACAGAAAGGTTACAACACTTGACCTTATTGTACGGTGAATGAACAACTGTTCCGAATGAAAAGTCAGTTCAGATTTATGCAGTTTATGAGGACTAAACCTGACATATATGGAGTGAAATTTTAGATGCTGGTGTAAATGAAAATAAATACTCGTATGCACTTGGTTTTCCCTATTCGAGTAATTAAAATGAACGACCAACAAACACTACTGGGTGAAATTGTTGTACATAAATTGGCGCAACCAATTGAAGCATTAGAATTGCACGTAACATGGTACAGTTTCTTCACAACGCTTCATCGAGCTCGATATTTAAGGAAAAACAAGATCAGATTGCTAGGTGCTTACGACGCAACAGAAAAGAAATTCCATAGGCAGTGAGAGAGTGAAAGGAAAAATACGTTTAAAGCACAAATATCTTGAAAACCGAGGGTGATATCACACTCACGGCATATCGGTGAAAAAAAAATGTCCTGATATTGAACAGTCTTCACTCTGATGTCATAGTTGACACAGGATGAAATAAGAAAAAACCTGAAACAGATTCATTGTACATTAAGAAGAAATTAGGGGTATATATCGTAATGTTCCTTTGGGAACACCCTGTTGTTTGTGGAAATATAGGTAGAGACAACGATACACGGGGTATGAGTTTTTCCCATCACCAGTTTTATTATATAATAATATAAGTTCTTTAGATTAATAAAAAGAGTCTCCCGTACCAAAGTAATTATACAAACTGAAAAGCTATAATGCAACCTTTCTGGCTTCTTCTTCTTGGGTGTAGGCGTCGTAGAAGAGAGATGGATTTGGTATAGCACCAGTCCGCAGCAACTGAGTGCAGGAAGGAAGGTACCAGTCCGTCAGCAACTGAGTACCGGATTTTGTGTCAGTCCGCAGCAGCTGAACACAGGTTCAATTAGGTAGCCCACCTGTCCGATAGCAGCAGAGTGAGCAGGATAGGAAACCCTCCAGTCCGACAGCAACTGAGAGAGCGGATTTAGGAAGCACACCAGTCCGACAGCAACTGAGTGTACAGGTAGGAAGGAGCGTACCAGTCCGAAGCAACTGAGTACTAGGAAAGAGGAGAGAAGTGATCACCCGGGGAAGTGATGCTTTACATTGGTGTATCGGTATTTTATAGATCCAAATTTGCTGATATCGCTAACTCCTCCTTTCGTATCGGTGGTAGTTCCATCGGTGGCTTCTTGATGAAACTCAATTAGTCGTCTGCGCTGTTTCCGTTTCCTTTCATTGTTTGTGTTGTAACAGTCGTATCACACACGTAGTACACATTACTATCTTGTTGATATTTGGATTAGACTTGGAACGTTACACTTGGAGCGCGGCACTTGGAACGTTACAATATTGTTGATAAAAGGGCAGAAAAGTACTACGTGAAAGATTCGAGTAGACAAGTACAGTACAAGCCAGTACAGATTTTCTACAATTTCCGTCAACCGTTAAAGATTGTGGCTTTTGCAGGTGGTTAATGGGAGAAAACAACAGCCGCCAATAGTTTCTTCTTGAACTTAAGAGATGAATTATGTGATGAACTAAGCAAGGCAAACAGGACGAGAAAATGAGAGGATAGGTAGTGCCAGGATAACGTGAAAGCAGTAGAAGTGCCATATTGCTAAGTGCAATGGAAACAAAACACAAGATCAATGTTTCCGTTGTAAGATATATGCCTGTGGCTCACACACAAGAACGATAAAGAAACGATGATTTTTCAAAATGCGATCCTATGTATTACATGATATGGACAAGATGTAAGATTGACAGCAAGTTCGACATTTCTTCAAAATTTAGGCAACAGACATTTCAAAAATAATACAAATGTAATTCTTTATTATTGGATTTATCCAAGTTTTATTTGAAGTGATTATTATATATTCATTTTATGCAAGATATTGTTGTGTGTTAGTTTGCTGACTACATCCTGAATTCTTTGCAGTCTATTGTCAACCTGTAGTTGGGTCAAGCAAGTGCCAGTTCACCATTGCTTACTAAAAGCTAGTGATATAAACTCAATGAACCACTAATTCGAATGACAAGTAAGGCAGGAGGCCATTCCTCAACAAAACAAAGACGTGAGACTTAAAGTCCCCACTAATCTGTGGATGTCAAAGTAAAGATAATGCTGAAATAAAACATTGCATAAACTTAAAATATTAAAACATTATCATGTAATAGTCTTGTGAAAGAAACCAGGACATCTGCAAAAATAAATGTAAACAAAAGACGAAACTCAACATTTTTGAATCCCCTACTTAGGAAAATGTAACGAACTAAACATTATTTAACATACCACGGAAAAATTGTATTTTAGCATAAATATTGGAAACGTAAAAATGCATTCCAAATGTAAGATATTCCACGCAATACCTCCTACACTACACACGAAGCAGGTGGTTCTAATGAAAATACTGCATTATATATGGTGTAAAGAAATTATTGTGAGAAAGAAACACAGCTACTACATCCGTACCTGACCTTATTAAGTATCTGTATGTCGACCTGCCCTGAGATACCTATGCTGAATTCTAACTTGTAAAGACATGGAGTCTTGCCAATGTAATTCACAACACGAATGAACTAGATGAACGATAAAAGTGTAATTAAGGACAAAAATCGGGCCACCAATGGGCCCTGTTAAGGCCAAACCAATGTATTAGGGACCACCTGAGGAGTCCGATTACGCAAGTAATCATGATCACAATAAATAATTATGTTTTCAAACAATTGGGAAACAGGAACGTCGAGAAATCACGGGCACTCCCGCAAAGGGGAGATCAACCAAACAGACAAACGGAAAATGGAAAGAGATGGAATTATAGAATATACGGCAAATAATGAGTGAAAAGATGGCTGGCTGACAACTTACACATATTGTCATTGCATAAAGACAAACTTGGAATACTCAAATAATAACTACAGTCAGTACCTGAGACGGTTGAAATCGTTATCCTCACAAACTGGAATAGCGGAGAGAAAAAGAATAGTGTTTAAGGAAACACTAAATCCTCACATTCTGAGAAGATTTGGCACACATATATCCAAACATATGAGCACAGAAAGCCTATAGGACACAATAAAAAATTGAACAGTGAATACCGATAAATCACAGGCCGTTGGTATAGTTATTCAACAACAAAAAAAGGGGGGAATTTTCTTTATTACATATAAAAGAGATAATATCCAGAAGGTTGGTGTGAATAGGAAGAATCGAGCTCCAGGTATCATATTATAATGAAACGAAACGACCATAACTGAATAGAAAGTGCCAACTTAACCTGTAATATACTGTTTGCAATGGTTTTCCGGCTAGAAGGTTAAAGGGAGAGGATGCATATTTTTTATTTCTTCAAGGAATATTGGCCAACGCAGGGCTATTTTAAATTAAAACGCCATAAACCAGGCCGAATTTTGACCCAAGTTGCTCATTTTACTCACAATCATTGTTAGCGTACAACCACCGTAATAACGAAATTTCACTTGTATAGTCCTAGTGGAAGCGAGATGAAAGTGGAGAGGGACTTTTCTCTCATTAGCACAATGTAAAAGACCATTCCTAAGGTAACGTTTGATTTCTCCATTTTTAGCGCACCCGTATGACTCTAAGTGAATAAGGGCAGATATTATGTGAGACTTAAGCAACTACAAGTCCGACAGAGTTGAGCCATTCACCATTGCATTCGTTGTCACTTCAAACGCTTGAGGAAAAATTTGACTTTGACTTTAAAGTTGACAGAGTCGTGTCATTTATTTAGTTTTATCCATTTGTCCTATGTATTTTCACATGGTATGTTTACCCCCATAGATGGCAATAACTAGAAGTGACACCGAGATGAACGATACACGGTGGGGAGAATTATAATTTTATAAGTTCAAGTTGCAGGCCCTTTTGAAGCTCTTTTTATGTTCCATGTGCCAGACTGTAAAAAGGGAGACACAAAGTTCATCCAAGAAATGGAGGCAGCTGAGCTGCCTCCACTTTTTGGATTTACCTACATTCAGCCAGTTTTCGGTTGAACGTTATACTCTCTGAAAAATTTCAAAATGGGCATATACAGTATGTCTTTTCCAACCTATTTCATTGAAGCAGAATATTTTTTGAAAATATCAAATAAGAAAATGTAATGTTCCTTTAAAATTTAAAATTAAAAGAAAGAAAATAAAAGAAGTTCAGGTGGTCGGGTTTCGATCCAGAGTCCACTAGCACACTGATCAGATACTCTCGCCACTTAGCTACGAAGGCAGTTGGTGTTTATGGCTTTCCGAGTGATATTTATAGCTAGGATTTTACTACGTAGGAGGTTAATGATTTACATGTATATTTTACTAAGCGGAATCTCTGGAGAAAAAAAGAGAGATACGTTTGCTACTATGTAAAGATTTATACCCAACTTAATTCCTATTTCCGCTAATACAATCATATTTTCGATCCACCAATCAACGATTTACTGTTCACAGTGTAAAAGCAACATAAACACTCAAAATGGTGAGGTGTTCAGTGACAAGCAAGTAACTTTACTCCTGTTATTGGATTATAAAATAAACAACCAAGGATTAAAATTCATCCACTGTACGTAAACTCAAAACGACCAGTTTAGCTTACACTTCGATCAGAAAATGACCGAATTTTAAGCGTAAAATAAATTCAACGTTCACCGACGAAACACTTTTGCCTCTTTCAGTCAATTTTATGTTAACGTTAAGCCATTACAAAGAAAATGTTAAACTTTAAAATGGAGTTAAGGTTACCAGTCTTTCCACTAAAGGGCTTACACTATATCCACACTTAAGAGTAAATACAAAAAACGCTAATTTTCGACTTTTGTTTCTCCATAAAGCGGGGTAATTTTCATCCATTTCATGTTTCCACTCTTTACAGTGCACACTCCTAGTTCTTAGTAACTAGGATGAGCCATACCTTACTGGATTCGCAATGGTCTCAAACAATGCTTAGCCTATCACATAAGCTCTGGAACTGGCAGGTCCTTCCAGGAGCTTATTAATCTCTATGCGTATGTAGTTTGTTCCCCTGGATCTCAGTATGTGTAGGTTAGACAGAGAAGATGATACACCGTTGGATTCTTCATGCTCTGAAACGTAGGGGAAAACTATAACTTTGACTTTAAAACTGGCAGGTCCTTTCGAATCGCTTATTGTGTTCCATTTGTGTCTCTCCTAGATCTCAGTAAATACAAGACCGTCAAATATGAGCCATAGACCGTTAGATTTGCAATGGTCTCAAACCATGGAATATCCCATCACATGAGTTTTGAAACAGGCAGGTTCTTTTGAATTGCTTGGTAATCTCCATCTATATGTTTCCTTTTTCCCGGCCCTATACCTCAGTAATTACAAGTTACACAGATATGAATGACACACCGTTGGATTCGACATGGCCTGGAACGGTGAGAAAAATACAAGTTTGACTCTACAACTAGTAGGTCCTTTTCAATCTCTTAGTACTCTCCAATTGTGCCTCTAATAGATATTTGAAGCTACAAGTCCAACGATATGATCTACAACGTTGAATTCGTCATGGTTTGAAACGGTGAGAAAAGCTATGCATGTGACTGATAAACGAGCAAGTCCTTTTCAATCGCTTATTTGTCTTCATTTATACCCCTCCCATGTGTCAGTAACCAGAAGTGCGACAGAGATAAGCCGTACAACATCAGATTTGTAATAGCCTCAAACCACGAAATAACCTATAACATTGACCCTAAACTTGTAGGTCCTTTCTGATCACTTAGTTTTCTCAATTTGAGCCCCTATTAGATCTTAGTAACTAAAAGTCCGACAGAGTTGATCTATACACCGTTGAATTCGTCATGGTCTACAATGGTGAGAAAATTATAAACGTGAATCTAAGACTGGTAGATCCTTTTTAATCGCTTAATATGTTCCATTTGTGCGATTAGAATATTTCAGTAGCCACAAGTTCGACATGGAGAGACCATACACCATTGGAATATCCATGGACTCCTGTGGGAAAATCTATGACCTTGACCCTTAAACTGGCAGGCCTCCGTATTCTTTTAGACTCCATTTGTCATTATGAATTCAAATCTTTATTTTGGATACTTTACAAGATAATTTGAGTCTATACGAGGAGCTTTGGTTTTGTCAACAATAAAACCATAACTTAGCTTGTTTCTTATGTCGTATAACACCGAACTTTCTGATTGTTCCATATGTTTGGCGGTAAAACCTAGGGTATACTATAGAATAGTTTGTAGTCGTCCGGTAAGTGTAAGTGTTGCCAAGTGCTTGTGAATTATGAAAAAAATCTGATTTTTTCTTAAATGTTCATGTTTCATTTTCTTATTGTAAATATGGAGCACGATTGAAACATATGACACACCGTTCGAATCTCTGTTTGATGAATTTTTAAACGAGGTATAATTTATAACTGTCGTTTAATTAGGAACTGAACCGGCGTCACAATCTTGAAGGTCTTCGCCTATTTAAAATTTCCCTTTTCCATAACAAATTTTCACGCCAAAAATGAGGAAATATAACAAAATTGATTTCTGGGCTGCTGTTTTCCGAAATTTGTACAAAAATAGAATTAAATTAAACCCCACACATTTTTACTGAGCGAAGTGGACTATTTTCCACCGTAGCTGATATTCTAAAACACCGTTTTTGCCATCGGGCCCAATATATTATTCATCACATACAACAGGCGGTTGACATTAGCAACTCGGAGTAAATTCAAACTTTGTAGTTAATAAATCAGGAAAATTTAACATTGATTTAATGAGTGTTGTCCTACACCTGCAGCACGGTTAGAGATCGCAAATAGTCGTATATAAGTTCAAAAGTGTCACATATATGTATAATGATTATAGCGAGTAATGTCTGGAATGAAACTAGAATCTTTGTTTAATAACTTTATTGAGTTCAGGTAAAACAGTTGCATTGCTGCATATATTTATTATGTTCTTCATTACCTTTATTAAGATGAACTCTCTGTTTATGGTGCAGCTGTTTTAGTAGAAATATTAATCAGTTAGTTACTAATGACATTTAATCCAAGTTCCTCCATAGCAAGTACAAATCTCTTTGCCATCCATGCATCCTTTACCGTCATGCGCGCTACAAAAGCTGTGCGTACATTGGTGAACTGAAAAACAACAAGAAGAGCTATTATACGTCTGTACTAAAAAATGTTAACATGATAAAATATTATAAAAGCTGCTTAAGTAAAAGAAAGTGCTACGCTTCAATTTTTTAATCAATAGTTTTGAAACAATGAATACGATTTTAATCATGGAATATATTTCATCACATTTTCTGCCTATATTCTTCGTAAAAATCAAATTCTTATTAATTAGGAGTTACTGATTTCCTATTGTTGTTCCTAAATTCAGAAATGAACTTTATTAATCTCTACTTTTGAATGATTTTAACCTGTATTTAGCTTCTTAGAGCTGTTCTTAATAATTTATAATTCTGCGAAATTTTTATATTATCTTTGAAAATGTTACTTTATATATTTTCTTCATTCGTAACTCTATTTTCCATCTTAATGCAATTCGATCTTCATAATTGATTATCAATATTGCTTTTGTATTCCTTTTAATAATTTTTCTTTAACATTTTCTATCTTATCTTTATAGTGACCTATCTACCTTTCATTTCTAACAATCTAGTTTTAAATAATATATGTATATTTTTATAAAATGATTAATAAAATGTATATGACAGTAACATGTGAAACATGTAATAACCGTTATGGCTCTCTATTGCGGGTGTAATAATGTAAACAAATATTTTTTTCCAGTGTCGACATCTCCCAATGCTTGAATTAAAACACTAGCTAGTCATGTGTGTCGGAAACAGGAGGAATGTTGAATTTTAGGCCTACATAAAGTAGAAAAAATAGTTTATCATAAATAATGTTTTCATTTCAAATAATGAATGTAATAAATATAAATTTTATAATACTAATTTGTAGGTAAAACTAAGCACTGTGTTCAGCTAATATAAAACATTAAATAAAAACTATTTTCTTTATTTAATAGTTCAAATACTACAAATTATATCTTGTCGCATCCTTAAATTCCATATTTTTTCGTTCCTTAAAACTTTCAATTTATCCACGAAATAAGTTTTCAAAGATTGGTCTCCGTTAACAGAACACAAACATTTAGAAAACAAATTTGTACATTAATGACGCAATATTTATTTTGAGTTATCGAAATCGTTGAACATTTTGAACACTTTATTAATGCAAAAGCATACATATTATCATTAAATTTAAAACTAAGAAATAATCCCATCATTACATTGAAGATCACAGGCATTGGTTCAAAACCGTTCTCACTGTCTAACTGCTAATTTGTATCAATACAGTGCGTAATTACAGCTACAATGGTTTGTCATAAATCTTTCTGTTTTGTAACCATATTTTAAAATTATTTTTTTTTCTAAATGTCACGTTATAGGTTATCTAAATGTTTAGTTTATCCGTACTGATCATAAGGACCAATATCAAGCAAATAACGCAATGTGGTGGCACGACAGCGGAGGGGTTCTGTGAAAGTGCGTGGTGAATAAGTCAGTAAGATGCGGATAACGGAATACCTTGGCACGCGTATCGAAACGATATATGTCAATGAATTAGGTAAAAGGTTTAATAAGGCTTGGGAAATAACTTAGAGTGATTTTCAGTAGATATATAACTAATGCCGTGTATGCTATTAAACATAGAAATAATTTTCGTCGATTATAATTAATTCCTTATAGCTACGGTAATGCTATTCAGTGGTAAGAAATAACTGTTTAGTGGCAGAATAATTTAATGATCATTTTCTACTTAATAAATCAGACAAATCTAAGAGAGCTGTAATATACTGAACTCAAAAGTTTTAAAAATAAGGTTTTGAGAAAGATATACGTGCCGAAACGGGACGAGATGACTGGAGAACGGTGGAGACTGCATAATGAGGAACTCCAAGGACTATAAGATTCACCAGATGTTGTAAAAGTAATGAAATCGCGACGATTAATTTGGACAGGCCATGTAGTTCGTATGGGGAAAAATGAAGATTATATTCTACCCTGGTTGGAAGGTCGGATGAGAGGATATTGTTGCGAATACCGAGACGTCTTTGGGAGGACAATATTAGAAGAGATCTTCGAGAAGTAGATGTTCGAAATGAAAACTGGATTGATATTGCCCAGGATAGAATCCAATGGCGGGTGTTTGTTACTGCGGCGATGAACTTGCAAGTTCCATAAGCCATAGAGTTAGTTAGTTATATATCAATTTGACTGTTCGTATAGCAAGTGTTCATTTAGTATAATGACAAAATGATAAAATGTGAGTTTCTTAAATGCACGTACTTTCTACTATAACACGGCACAACAAAATGTTTGCTTTTTAGTTCCTTTATAATTTGTATAAAATTAAATACTTCAGAACGACATCAAGAATTCAGATTAATTTGACTAAAATATTCCTGTAGCACAAATTGTGTCTCGCGACGGTGCATGCGTGCTCTTTAATAACTCATACCATAATATTTCTTAATATAATATTAATGAGACAACCAGATACCTTACCCTTTAGTAACATGTCATTTTATTGGTGTATTCAATACAATGTTCTGTAAACTAATTTTGAAATTTACTACTTTTTTCTTACGATTAGGTATATCACAAAAGTTATATCATCATGTTCGCACCCCTATCTGGGATCACAGATGCTTGACAACTCATTTCATTAGAAAATATTATACAGCAGGACAGTGATCTCAATCTGTAAAAGTATATCATTAAAGGGCATAATTTTTATCTTTAGAATGCGATGCGATTACACAAGAATGCAAAGGAAAATTAAATGCAAAAAAGTTCAAGAATATTCTAAAGAATTATGATAGGATAGAAATCGAAAAATCAGGTATAGTGTGGTTACTCGCGTCCGTTATATATAAGCTACCAAATTCCTTATATTAAAATACAAATTATTTAACGATATTAACCAATCTGTTCGTATAAGCTTAACTGTTCAATAAGTAATAGTCTATGCCTCGGTTATATGTACAATATATAACAGGAAAATAGATACAGGTTATATAAATATCTCAACACAACATGGGTTGCTTATGTTAAAGTATGAGAAATTATGAAACTGAAAATAATACGAATTTTCAATAAAATTTATACACTCAATGTTTATATATATTTTATATGAAATTCTATTATTAACGCAAGTTACTTCATCTTTATGAAAATATTTGAGTTTCTCACACGTGCTGCAGTTCTAAATATTTAATCGACTAATATTCTCAGCCGTTTAAACCGCTTTCCTGATTTAATACGACGATTTGCAAATCCGAAGAAACATAAATTGTCAGAAAATAAATATTTGCACTGTTTTTCCTTCGTAGCTAACACTCCTTAAACGGTAAGTACGTACACTTGCATCAAATTTCAAACAAAATTACTCAAAAAATTTATACGGAAATTCGTTGCAACTGATTTACCTAATTATCAGCAAAACTTATGGCTGTCTAGTAAATATTGTCGTATTACGTGTTTCCTATCCTTAATACTTGTCGAAATAGTTCTAAATACGTAAAGAGGCTACTCGTTAGCACAAATTGACCCTCCCTGGATGATTCATCACTTCACAGTATTTTACTGTTAATATTGTTAGCATGATTATTGACGTAAATATTTAGTTTTGTTATGTACTTGAATGCTAAACAACAAATGTTCCTCCACTTTCATAGGTTGCATTCATACACACACGACGCTCTCATAAATATATTTCACTGAAGGAACAATTTCTTTCAATTAGCTTCTATTTTTTATAACATCAGCTGTTTCTTACTGTCCTCGAACTGATAATATTGATAATTCTCCTGCCTGCTTACCACTAAAAATTTGATTTCAACTAAGGTGGAAAATCTGTTTCCAACTAACAATACAAACAAATGTCAATGGTGACTTAACTGACCTTAGTGTGTGTGTGTTTTTTTACGGGAATAGCCTTATAAATATTATGCGAGAGTTTGAAAATTTCGAATTATATTATCGTTAACGTGGTATAAGACAACAATATTTAGTTTTGTAACATTGTGCTTAAAACATCACGCGTGTTTCATTATCACTCGGGGTTACCAAGCAAGCAATAAATGAACCTAGTTTTATTTACAAAGATTATCATATGTGTGTTACTGACACTTCTTCCTCTTGTTCAAGGAAGAATAAGGTATAGGTTATAAACCAAATACATAATTGTAGCATATTAAATTAATATTTTGTTTAAACACAGTAAATTCTCAACTAGCTCTGCTCAATTTTCAAGGCATCCTAAACAATGAGTAAGCCATAGTATACTTGCCTGTGTTTTAAAAAATTATCTTTATTAATTGCATGTATTTTACAAAAAGCGCTACCGAAATATCACACTCGGATTTGTTTCAAACTCCTACCGTGGTACAGGAAGAGAATTTAAAAGAAGCGAATTTTTTATATCGGTGGAGACGAGGGGGAAACACCACCCTTAAGAGTAAAATATATGAAAAGAGCATATGTTTTAGCAAGATTATAATTGGAAATGCAGACCTTGGATTGACTTCTAATAGATACACTAGATAAAGGAAGGAATTTTAGGAGATACGCATCTTTCATATTGGTGGACGTGATTGTTAACTACCAAACACATCTTTAAAATTAAATTACCGGTCGATATATGTATAAGCAAGTCCATATCTACAAATGCACACCTTGGATTTATTTGGGAGATACCTACTGTTATATTGGTGCTCGTAAATTCTAAGAGG
>JAGDQP010025318.1:0-27039 GCA_022664845.1 Lepisma saccharinum | reverse complement strand
ACACGCTAGCGGCCACAATTTTGAAAATATTTGAACCAAATTTTTATATGTTGTTTCTAGGCTCGGTTAAGTTCGTTAATGAGCAAAATCGGTGGCCATCTTGGATCCAAAATGGCCGCCGAACCCATTGTTGGATAGAATACACAGCCTAAACCGCTGGGGCTATTGAAATCAAATTTGGCTTAAAGGTAAAACATCATTGCTTGATTACGAGAATGTTACCTAATGAATTCAAGGACGCCATCTTGGATCCAAAATGGCGGAAGCAAGAAATCTATTTTCCATATCGTTTGAGCTAGAGATACGAAATTTGCCATAAAGGTGTATTGACACTAGTAGTTCAAGAAAATATTACGAAATGTTGAAAATGTTGCCATTTTGGTTCCAAAATGGCCGCCGAACCCATTGTTGTATAGAATACACAGCCTAAACGGCTGCAGTTAGAAATATCAAATTTGGTAACACGGTGCATTATCACTTGTATGTTACTAAAATATTACATGATGGATCCAAAGACGCCAACTTGGATCCAAAATGGCGGACCATAAAAAACATTTTCCAAACCGTTTGAACTAGAGAAACAAAATTTGGCATAAAGATGCATTATGACGAGTACTTTAGGGAAATATTACAACATTTGGGAATAGTTGCCATCTTGGATTCAAAATGGCCGCCCAAAATCTCATTTTGCACACCGTTTGAGCTGGATAAATGAAATTTTATTAGAAGGTATATTATCACAAGTAGGCCACGACAATATAAGAAAACTTTAAAGAGGTCGTCAACTTGGATCCAAAATGGCCACCCCAAAAGCCAAATTTCCAAGTCATTGAAGGTAGAGGAACGAAATTTTCTTTGAAGGTGTATAACCAGGAGTAGGTTACAATAAATGGGGCAAACCTCTCCTTTGGGGGCGCAGCCCCCCGGGGGAGGGTGCAGATGGACACCATGGTGGTGTAGTGCTGCAGGGAGATTTTGGTTAAGATAAAGGAGGCGCATCCTCTCAAAATCACTGAAGTTGGGTGATAACCGACTACGGGGGCTGGGGGCAGCGCTCCCAGCGAAACAAAGCGAATATATATATACGTCTTGTGGGGTATCGTTGAACAGCTCTTGATGAATAATCAAAAAAACAAAAAAAAGTTTCTCGACAGCGCTCATATAATAAGACGAGATTTGAATTTTTGAAAATAAAAAGAACTTCGAGATCTACCTTAGCCTGTAGGCCTACCGAAAGGGATTTTTTGTACTGTAACAGGAAAGCAATACTGGAGATTCATTGCAACAATTGTCGTTGTTATTGGTTGCTACTAGAACTCACATCTACACGTGTGTCGTTTGGGTACAAGATTTTGTAGTTCTCCGTTCAATTATCAAACATGAATAAAAATTGATCATTAAAAATGTCTTTCGCTTACTATTGGATAGACCCAAAACAGTTTTCGTTGTTTGCGTTGCCTCTTAGAAAGAAAACACAAACACATGCATCTTCTGTGCGACTATTCAGTATTAAGCCATACGGAATCTATTAAACTGACGAGAAGACTGTGCAAATTTTTGATTGCGGATCAGAAAAGTTGCTAGTTAGCTGGTCTACTGCCTATCTTACTTCGCCATAAAATTGCACCCAAATACAGTTATGGCAGCGGACTCTCCTTCACAAACCCAACCAGCTATCGACTTCATTGATGAGTTTTACAGTCCCCGTTACTACAATTTTCTTGCATTAATCACTAAAAAAGTCAATCGTTTACACAGGACAAATTAGACTACGAATCTTGGAACACAGATGTACGTCACGAAGTATGACCAATACGATCGAATACTCATTTCAGACTGATGAATGTGTTCAATCGCCAAAGTCGACCCACATGTGCGTCAATTAACGATTCCAATACATTCTGATAAATCTATTGCGAAATTTTGAGCAATATTGTGCATGGATTGCCAGAGACAGCTACCGTTGACCATCTCATGAATGAGGTCAAAAACTGGCTGGGTGTTCTGAAACAATTCTGGTGGTAACGTTCGTTAAAAAAAAAAAGTCTGCGAAAGCTGGTTCCACGGTTTGACAAGTGTTTGATGGAACTTTGATACAGTGTCTTCAGGAAAGAGTGGTTCAATTTCTTAGGTTAATAATATAGTTATTTGTTGCCTTACATGGTTGTAGCCCGCGGCATTACGAAATGCTGTGATACAAGTTTCAGATGGGTCAAGCGGCACATCAACACAATAATCGGATTCCTAACTTACTTGACGAAGCACGTCCGGTATTATGGCCTGCAGTGCACGAATTATATGCCCCCAAAAATCCTGGAGGGATGTGAGGTACGTGAACTGTATTTTTTAACGTATTCCCAAGGGAAAGTACAGCCTGGTGTGAGATTCAGCAAATAGGGTGGTCACGAGAAACGATTATCTGTTGCACGGCCAATCCACTTTTGTAGAAGAATACGAATGACGATCACGCGCAGATTGATATGAAAATGGAGAGAGAGTCTGTAGTTGTAATCAGTGCCCAATTTAGTTCCGGATCCACCTTATACCCCCGTAGAAATTTTGAGACCCGGAAAGCTTGATTGCGGATTTATGTTGGGAACCTTTAGTAAATAAGTTCAAAAAAACTTGGGTAGACATCTTGATTTTGGTGCGACATTTTTTAAATACGTTTTTCAAAAGCGGATCCTCGTAATAAGGATTTCGTAGTATATGAAGCAGTAGGCCTAATAATTCAATGTTAGTGCCAAAATGAAGATTTTTTGGAAACGAGAAATTAAAAAATAAATCAAATTTCGAATCAGAGAATTCTACTTGCTATTTTACAAAATGGCGGCCTGTTAAATATATTTGTTTAGCGAGAGCATTCTGTATATTAAAGCAAACTAAATAAAGTACAGCCTAGTATTTCTCAAACTGACAGGGAATTGAAACATCTTAGTACAGAAATGGGAATAAACACGAGGGTTATATTTCGTGGCACATGACCAACTTGCCTGCCATAGTTGTCCAAGGCCAAATATATCGAAGACGGCTTTAATAAAACGTTATTTATCATTAGATCTAAAAGCAGGGATGAGATTGAGGTCTGGCCCAGTCGAGATGGGGAGGTCGAGATTGAGCACGAACCCTTCTCCCATCGGCCATCCTGACTGAGGTTTTCCTTAGTCGCAACAATCGAATGCCGGGATGGTACTTTCTGTAAGTATAGGGTCACTCACTGCCTTTGCACATTGTTGCGCCTTCCCTATCTGGCCTGAACCTTAGATACCTAAAGTCCATAAATAAATTCAATTATTTACTTGAGCACAAGAGAAAATGAAGTATTTACTCATTATTTTTTCTTGTCTCTTTTCCCTTTTCAATGTTTTAAAAATGTAAATAATAATAGGTTTGACGAATAAGTTTTTGATCATTAATAAACTTAATAAGAACGCTAGACTTGTATATTAGAGGTCTGCACTGACTCGGGCCATAAATTGCCAGAGCTACTGGGATTCTTGTCGGGCCTGGGCCTATTGTAGTTATATTTTTACCAACTGGGCCAAGGGAAGCACTGTATGCCAGGGTCAGGGCAAGAAGTATGGGCCAGGGGAAAAAAAAGAAGTACAATCTCAGGTCTGCCGAAAAGTAAACTTAGTCTCCATCCTATAACCAGCGTACTACATTTTCCCGATCATATCAGTTAGGAAGACTGCATTGGTTCCGGGGCGACCTTGAGATCCACCTCGCAATATGGGAATCATTATTAGTACATTGCAATCTCTTTTTTTGCATGTGTTTCATTACGAATCTATCAACTTGGGAGTAACCTTGGGCTGGACATCAGATCCTCCAATTTCAATCAGTGACCTTAGATAGTATTAGGCCAGTTATACACGGCCTAACAAGACCTTGAGGAAAATTTCGGGAGGCTAGTCCTGACATCAAAACCAGAAAAATGTTCTATAAACATGGAAGAAATTCCGCTTTGTTTTGGACATACGTCGTTTCTAACTTGAAGCCCAAACTCGACGCCTACAATGGGACACAAATGAATGATTCTCAATAGCCCCAGAATAACATCTGCAACCAAAGTAATCGAAGGCTTTTCAGTGTTGGCAACCTTGAATAACGTTTAAAACTTTCAAATGGCACTTCGTCGTGTTATTGCATGTTAGTATTCCTTGGTGATGATAAACAATACACGTAAAGCACAAACAGCAGTGTTCCAAACCATGGATAATACACAAGATGAAATATCCAAGGAAAATATGTGTATAAGATGGCGAAAACCTTTCTTTTCCGGACATATGGGGGTCATGGTGCCTCAGTTGGTAGAGCGCTCACCTCTGGTGCTAGGAGTCGTCAGATCGATCCCTGCTCATGCCATGTGGACTTTGTGGCGGACGAACACCGTGTGCGTGGGTTTTCTCGGAGTGCTTCCGTTTCCTCCCACTTTCTTCATTCCACCAATTCATCCCATCATCATCCATACGGCCTGAGCCATAGTTGCCTAAAGGCCTTGAAATAAATTCAAATTCCGGACATATGGATAGAACACCTTCGACGGACAATTCACTGCATTACAAGACATACATGCATTTCTATCTGCATGGAATTACTTACTATTTCCTCTACAATGTATTTTTTTAAAATGCTTTCATTACGATACACGTAGCAGCACCAAACTCGGCATACAATTTATTCGATACGATAGAAAAACATTGCGGGTGTCCCCGTCTCCAAGTACCCCGTTGTCCAGTGTTGCCATCTTGTGTCCAAAATATATCTTATGTAGAGTCATGGTTGTAGCGTCGTTGAAGAGGTATTGACTTGATTGTCTCAGAGCCGTCGGAACCGACATGATCAGACGCCGCAGTTGTCAGTGTGGTCAACCATTTTAAAAATTCAATATTCATTTTTTTTGAAATTCAACATTGTCAGACTTCGCGCAACAAACTTTGTATAGTTCGACACAATAGACAAATATTGTGGGTTTTCCTTTCCTAAGCATTCCATTTGTCAGTGCTGCCAACCTGCGCCTCAAATACTATCAAGGGACCTTGGCGATTATTAATAGAATCGCAGTGGTACAGTGTTTATTCATCATCTTCCTTTTTAGTATATAATTCATGTACTCTTGTGATAAAGTTGGTCCAGATATTTGTTTTCTGCATATTCTCTTTGATCTTTGATATTTTATTAGTTGAAATATTTGTGGAAGAGCCTTGTTGAATTAGTCTGAAGAGTCTTAAGGAAGTCTCAGTAGTCTTGAGGAAGAATTTGTGTTGAAGAATATTGAGGAACTAGTTGAAATACTTGTCTAAACGTCTTAACAGGTTGCGTCGAAACAAGTCCTGGGACACCAGCACGACCATACAATCTATTCCCAAGAAGAGGTGTATATATAAAGAATTGTGGTATCATTTAAAAGTACAAGCTTTACTCTGATTCCTGTAAATTTGGTCGATATGCAACATGGTTTGTGTTTTACAGCTTCATATCTAATGACGAAATTGCACTTCGAGGGTTAGTTAGTTTCTTTTTTATTAAAGAGGATAACGCATCTTCTGTTAGAACTAGTATCCGTGCAATTTGCTCAGTATAGGGAAAGAAAACGCTAGCAAGACGCAAGGGAGTCTATGGCGACAGCGCTTCATCGAAGGTAATACCAGTTTAAGAGTCAAGGACCGTTCTGGAAGACCATCCATAATCAATGAAGAGCGTCTATGCACAGCCGTGTAGAAGCGGTCGAATGCAAGTACTTGAGCGACAAATGTCAGCAGACCCTTCCTGATGTCTGTCCACTGCCAATCGTCACCTCCATTCTCTAGGGTTCTTCTAGAAAGAACTACACGATGGGATCCATAAATAGGTGCAAAGACGAAAGGAGATATGTCAGTAGTCCTTCAAAATTTTCTGGATGACCAATTCTCAAAATGGATTGTTACTGTAGATGAAAAGTGAGTTTATCTTGGTACTCCAGAATGCAGTAGCCAGTGGGTAGCTGAAGGACAGGACACTAAAATAAGAACAGTTTGAGATAAAATACTATGATATCAGTGTGTCCTCCTGTTCGCACAGGAACAAGTAGTTAATGGGGAAGACTATTTTACCCAATTACAAAAGATATAGAATATTATGAAGGTTCGTTATTCTGCCTTAATGAAATGTAAACGGGTGTTGATGCAACAGGATAAATCTCCCCAACACTGGTCTAGGAAAACCCAACAGAAACTGAGAGAAATACAGGTCATTGAGTGCTAGTTCTTGCACTGATTATGGATCCTTTTATTCTATTTCCCTGTTCCTGAGTGTCAAAAGCTTTACAGACTGTGTTTGTCAAAATCATATCTCAAGAGCTGTTTTTATTCTGAACCTAGGGACATTGCATCATCAATAGATTACTCCTCTTGCCCAAAGATGGGTACAGCTCATAGAACACACTGTATTATATTTCCAAGAATAAATTAATTTTGTTTTTGGGATCAGAATGTTTTGACGTTTACACTACACGTGCCCCAGGTCTTTGACCTAATCTGATACAGTGTATATTTTACTATAAATAAAGACAATAAAGCAATATAGTGAGAATCAAGCAGGAGGTTTATACGGTAAAGTATATTAAATTCTAATACCTCCTCCACTAAAGAACTTTCTGTTTGATGACAGTATCTGAAATCTGTCCACATCAGTAACAACATACAATAATATTGTAAGCTTTCCTTAATGTATATTATATTGGTTGGTTAGTTTTGAAACCTGATTCACAAAAGTAATTATCAAACTGACTGCAGAACAACAACCAACTTGTTTCTGAGGACCTGCAGAAATTTAATCTGTTAAAAGTACAGCGAATTTCCACTCCAAAAAACGAATAGGGATTTGCTCTCATGATTTTACAGATGACTATTGTAAGAAATTTACTGACAGTGAGTGTTAAAACATTGTTAAATGTGCTTTCTATAAACGACATTGGTCCACCACTCACTATTTCCCGGCCACCATTCAGCTACAGATAAAGCAACACCAAAAACTACACAAGTCAAGAGGAAAGGAAGCAGCTTCACATTCGTTTTGTGCCGTGGTGGCTCATTGGTGAAGGGGTCACCCTGATACATAGGGGTCCTTAGTTCGATCCTGGCATGTGCCATGTGGCTTTGTGGTGGACAAACCGTGTGCGTGGGCATTCTAGAAGTCCTCCCATTTACTCTCACTTTCTTCATTCCACTAATTCTCCCATCTTCATCCATTTGGTTTGAGGCAAAATTGCCTAAAACTTTGAAAACTCAAATTCAGATTCGTTTTAATACCCTCGTTAACCAAGCCCTCTTTAAAAATAATGGGAAAATGAAAATCAACAATGGAGTTTGAGAAAGTGTGCTAGATAATATTTGAGAATATCTATCAAATGAAAGAATCCATAATTTAAAAATATTTGTTTTTGTGTTTGAAATTTGAGATCCGGAGCTATTCCATTTTAAGTTTGAAACCTTCAAATATCTGAGCTAAAAGAATTAACTTCAAAGTTGGAAACAGTTCATTTCACAAATGAAATTAAGTATTAGATTGCAACGTTTTAAAATTTCAGCATTGTTTGGTCTTTTTAGAAAACTAAAGATACGAGTGTGAGTACCAAGGTATCTTAGGTCAGGACCCGTGATAAATTACATTAAAAGAATCTGTATATTACGATTGATTTATTCGTGCTTTTAAGAGCTTTGTATATGTTTGTTTTTAATTGGCTTCATAGAAGAACTAGTATGAACTTCCGTAAAAAAGAGAACGTTCAAAGGAAAAGTTACGTGATGGTACGTACAATAACATCACTCGTGCTGTACTTTCGATTTTTTTTCACAAAGTTTGCTTTGTGGGTGTAAATGGTCGTACTTGTAATTATCATATATCAAAATGAATGTGGCAATTAATCAGGAAATGTAACGGCAGAATCCACTTATGAAATGCACGTAGTTCAATGTATCAAAAATACAACAAATACATGAAAATAGAATACCAAATTTGCAATCCTGGGGGGCAAGTGCCCCCTCTTGCCCCCCTTTGCCGACGCCCTTGTAGTAGTGTCGTTTTGATTATTCAGGTAATAAATCGTGTGTGAACCTCATTCGTGGAACGACGGAGAATCATAATCCTCATTATCATGTTCGTCGTCGTCATCTTCAACATCATATTCCACGTCATCATCATCATCTGTGATTGGTTGGGCATGACTTGGTTGCTTCACGCATTCAACTGTTTCTTTAGATATTATATGTAGCCTTTTTCTTAGCTGGAGGTGATTTGAATTATGATATAACAGGGTTTGAAGATACCAGAAGAGTATGAAAGAAATCTTTAGTAGTAGCTTGTCTTGACATCCTTCTTGTGTGATGTTCGACCAATCACTTGCAGTCTTTGTTTCTATCTCGTGTGCTACTTCAGATAGCATATCTATAGTCAGAACTGCTGATGATATAATAAGCGATTTACGAAGGAAAACTTTGGGACAAAAGGTAGCACCTTATACCAAGAATACATCGAGAGTACAAGTTTAACTGTTTCCAGATCTTACACCTCAAACGCCATAATTTTTTAAAAATCTGCATTCGCTAATTTTGAGTTCCAGTGTTGTGTGTTATTTGTATATGGTAATTTTACATACTTACGAAGAATGAAGTCGCCAATTTCCCAGGAAGTTACATATAATCAAATGTGCAAAATTTGAAAGTCTGTCGGGAGCGATAATATCGAAATTGTATTTACGTCTAAGCGAATATCAGAAACCCTACAATTCTACCTACACACAATACCACCAGCGTGATATCTATGGGTTCCAAGTTATGAGACAATTTTTTTCGATAATAACTCTTCTTCTAGAAAGTCTAAACTTTACAGATTCTACAGCACTTTCTTTGTATTTCCTAGTAAAATTCTTCTGCTCCGAAGTCAAACCCAAATATTGTCCATTCAACACGATTATCGATGCAGCTTTTAGGAGCTGCAGCAATAGAATGCCTGTTTCGGAATCAACAACATATCACCTTTCATTACCGTAAACATTTCTCGATACGTAGATATGTCTCAATGTCTTGTTTACTTCAGATTGCCAAAACGAATTTTGTCCAAGATCTAGACAAGGCTTTCTGGCCCACTGTGCGGCGGTTACCTTTAGAATCTGTTCATTGTATACATTCTTATCTTTCACGAAAATTCTGTATAAAGAAACCTTTGTAGTTTCCAAGATTTTGAAGGTTACCAGTTTTATTTGGGGTTTATATTTATTTTACTTAATATTAATATATCTTTAAGATTGTGTTACTACCTACTTTTTATATATAAAATGCTAATCCATTCTGGTTCTAATCTCTACTTTTACTTTCAGTTTTCTATGGCATCCTAACTTATTCCTTTCACTATTTAGTCCTTACTTCATTCTATTAATCTATTACCACCCTTTGGATGATAATTAAAACGGTTCTGTCAGAAAATGAACATTTTAATTACTTACGAATAATTTGTTCTGCCTTCTCCAACCTCTTTCTTCATTTGTACTCATTTACAACGTTTTCGTTATCTCTTTTCATGATGCTTCCTGAATATCTAACTTTTCTGTCCCGTGTATATATGTGTGACTGAATGAATGTAAATACACGTTTTATAGTTTGACCGAATACCCTGAATCTTACATTATATCAGATCATTTGAGGTCCCTTGATAGCGAAGGAATAGGGAAAGGGACTTCCCCGCTTATGGTGCTCATCCATTCGTCTTCAGGAATTGAATCTCAGGAGCTACAAGGTGTAGAGAGATACTTGAGGTGTCGTTGGAAAGGACCTGGCTAGACTAGCTCAGAGCTGCCGGACCTGTCTTGATTGGTGCATTAGTTCAGTGTTGCCAACACATTAAAAATAATAGTTCAAATTGCTTACATTCAGTTAGACCTATCTCTGCCAGACTTACCATAAACATTAGTCGACACAATAGAAAAGTACTGAAGGTGTTCACGTCCTAAAACACTGCACCGACCAGTGTTTCCAACCGATTTTCTATATTATTTATTCAAGTTGTTTCCGTTACTTTAGACATTACAGCACCAAACGTGGCATAAACTTTATTTGAAACAACGGCAATAAACTAGGCGTTCCAGTCCCAGATCTCGTTGTGAGTGTTGCCAACCCGTGCTTAAAAATATAACTCACGAACAAGGTGTAGAGACATGGCTGAGATCTTGTTGAAAAGGCTAGATTAACTCAAAGCCATCGGAACATCTTGATTGGTGCAGTAATTCAGTGTTGTCAACCATTTTTTTTAAAAAATAATCAATTGTTCAAATTGCTTCCATTTAATTAGACCTATCTGCTCCAAACTTGTCAGAAACATTTTTCGAAATAATTTTCCGAACCCAAGAACTGCAGTTGTTAGTGTTACCAACTTATTTTATAAAAATAATGCTTGCTTGGCTAAAATGCCTAAAATGTTATGATGAGACCGGAGCCTTCGCGATTAATAGAATCGCAGCTCTAACTTCTTTATATTTTATTATGAATCTTTTTCCTTGATTGTATTGTTATTATTATTATTAGCGTCCGCCGTACAGATTGTTCTATTTATCTATCCGTCCCTAGGTCTCAGTAACTACAAATGATACAGAGGTTAGCAATGCACTGATGGATTGCTCATGGTCTGAAAAGGTGGGGGGAAGCTGTAATTTTATACCTCAAAACTGGCAGGTCCTTCTCAATAGCTTACTATTATCCATTTGTCCCTCTCTAAATGTCAGTAACTACAAGTCGGACAGAGATGAGCCAGATACCATTGGATTCCTCGTAGTCTGAAAGGGTGGGGAAAACTATACATTTCACTATTATTTCGGATAGTTCTTAACCTTTCGGATAGTTCTTAGCGTTGTGGCTGGAGTGAAGCATGACGTATATTTTTGCGTAATTTTACTATGCCCAACAGGCTATGGTCTTGTATCCTTAATCTTTTCGTCCAGTGAGGAGTACTATTGGGGTGTGATGCTGTTCTTGTAGCTGCTATTTTCCTGCTCTTTTTCTGTTGTAATCTCCACCTGTACAGTTCTCTATCTATCTGCACACGGCCATGTAAGGAAATTAGACAATTTACTTCGTTGTTTGTAATCTATTTTTCTTCATTATAAAAATGAAGAAATAGGCATGTCAAATCAGATGCCTTTCTCTCAACTTTTGAGACCTTATACTAATTACGAAAACACGACTGTCTTGAACGAACTCTAAAATGTGCTAAGATAAACTTTGGTAAACATTATTTTTATATGGGCCAGTCTCGTAATTTTGGACTTCGGCCCGTCACGATTCGCCTTTAGCTGTTAAAATCCACACTCATGATATTTACATGACTGCAATAAGATTATATAAATTCAAACTGTTCTTAGGAGTAGAAGAAGAAAAAGTAAATGATTCGAAACAAATCGCGCTTGCTCGCGTGATAAAAAGCATGCGCCCGGAAGGCTAGAGGAACAAAAACTTGATACAGGGGCGCTTTCGTTTGGTTTATAATCCAATTATATTTCTATATTCTCTTTGTAGATCGAGGCAAAACAAAATCGAACTTCAATATGGATTTTTGAAAGGAAATAATTATGTTTCATTGGATTGTAAGAAATTTCAATAAGCCCACAAGTTTCTCCAATTGGTTCCTCTATCCTAAATCAGTACATAGGACCTCAAAAATATTTTTAAAAATTACAGCAATGGAATAAATCATGTATATCTTCACCAACTATATTTATTGGCATGTATTACTACATCTCTAGAGAGAGGGAAAAATACTCTCCTTCACGATCTGTTTCTTTGTCGATTATTTTTCTCGAGAGTAACTACAATGTTGATGTTGGTGTTAGAGATGTTCATCTAGGAATCGACGCAATAACATACGTCGTCAATGCAACGACCATCATCAAATCCTCTAGCAATACATTCAGGCTGGCAAGCTTTCTGAGCACACAATTTTCTTAGCTTGTTTCGTTCTTGAGGCATGCCTGTAATATATTCGAAGACCATTATTAAAAACCCGAATATGATCCTTTCTTCGCCAATAAAATTAATACATGTAATATTTCTTAGAAACGCAATACTATGACCTATCTTCAACGCAAAATACTATTGAGAAAGCACCTTAACATGACCTAAAGTAACTTGCATCTAAGCTCAGATAGCACTATTTTTAAACGTTCTGATGATCTGCGTTTAAACGTCCTGATAGGTTTTACACATTAAACTTGTTCAGTTGTGGGTTTAAAGAGCATTCTGCCCTTGTCTTGAAGTAATCGTATGTTGTAACTTAATTTTTATTGAGAGTGTAGGATGAGCCAGTCGTCTATATCTTTTACCTGTGGTTGTATGCTTGAAAATGTCTGTGCCCTTGGAGATATCTTTAATTAAAGCGTCCTATAAGGAGAGTAATCGTCCGAAAACTAAATGGATACTACGCAGTGTAGATAGCTGGTAGCATTCGAAAGACAAATTGTGGAGCAGCTCTGGAAAAGTTCAGTACGTCGAATGCAACCAGTCAAGTACGTGTTTAGAGCAAAAGGGTCCATTCAATGTAGTGAACTGCTCTGTGAGCAAAGGTTTACGTATACAACTAACTATAGGTTGTCCGACGTGACGTCATTGACAACCAAGATATTAGAATCAGATGATAGAGGAAAATTGCAAAACCTCAATCTGACAACCTGTTGGTTCTGTAAACTCTTGCTTACAGAGCAGCTCTGTAAGACACACGATAGCGCGCTGCTAAAACGAACTTCACAAATACAACTGTGTGTGAAAGTGTCTGCTATGTCTGTGCTGTGTCTGCTCTGTCAGCTGTGTCTGCTATGTAGTTCAGTTCTATGATCCTGAATGTAAGTAGAGGTGTGTCAGGTTATAATGGGGGCCTGGTTCTCATTTCTACAGATCATTTTACCGGTACTCTGACTGTATCATCTCGACAATGATTCATTCTGCATACGTGAAAAAGCTCCAAAATTTACCGCCCTGTAATATTTGCTGTCTTAGACTGTAGCCCACTTAGCCTATTGTTACTTTCACATCTGAACATGAAAGGCTGTTCAGATAGAAACTGAACTTTTATTGTAAATTTTGTATATAAATTCGTGGAAGAGAACCGAAGTCATACGTAAAACCGTCATCGCATCGTACGTGAAATTGATGCAGGTGTAGTGCGTCGAGCTGCCTGGGAGACGCGTGGGAAAGTTCTAGATCAAAGAGGTGTTATTCATCTATGTTGCACAGAAAATAATCTTCTGATTTAGTCCAAAAAACATTGGTCAATTAATTAAAAAAGATTTATTTTAAGATTCAAATTTTGTAGATTTTATAATACAAAAGAGTTTACAAAAGAAGGTATAACGCTGCCACCACCTCGAACTTAGCTATTGGACGAAAGATTTCAAGGAGACTGCGGGGTTTATACATCACTGAACAAAGCCCAAAACTTAGGTTACAACTTTAGAATGTCACACTTGCGGGTTGGATCTTATAAATTGAGAGACTGATACAAGAGAATAATTTCTAAGATCCAACTCTCTCTCTTGGAGAATCGAGAACCGAACTTCAATATGAACGCTCGCTACACTTAAACTCTACCTGAAATTTACTCAGACTCTGACTGTAGCTTGCTGCACTGAGTCTTTATACAGTAAGGACTGAAGGAATTCCCTTCTAGTCACGCTTCTTGGCTTTCATTGTTTTTTGCCTTTTCACTGCTTGGTTACCTTTCTACCAATTATAATATAGATTTAACCATTACATTATCTTAGTACACGCCTTTAGAATACAAAGGAGATATGGTAGTTAGTGTACAGGTCGAAGTTTTCAATTTATAGATACTATAATACAAACAGTACATATCCTTTGGATCACACACGTCAAACTCAACTGACCTCTTGACATAAGGTTTAAGATGTTTATATTTATTGTACATGTGGTCTGTGTTTAATGAGAGACTGCTGTTCCTCTTATTTAGATATTCAAAATTAATGTGTCTACTAGTCTAGACTATCCTTGATACCACTGTCTGGATTTAGACATTCAGCGAATTTATAGCTCTTCTGTATACATTCAAGATCACGACCACTTGACTCTAAGATACGAGAAAAACATAATTACACTTATCTCACTGGATGCAAAGCAAGGTTTGTCTGTTACCCTCGTACCATCTGGTTAGTGTCTGATAAATTACTCTTGGTGTCTGTTACATTAATACATATACAATTACAAGAGAGAATTAGTGTTATAGGGAAAGAAACCTTTCACTTTTACAACAAGTAAGTATTGAGGAATGTTACTATCTAGTCACCCTTACTTGATATATGGGTCCCAGAGATCGACCAACAATCTTAAGTGTTGAAAGTTATGAAAAACAGACTATTTATTGCTGTTGGTTCTAATGAACATGGCCCAACATCACGACCCCATAACATAAAAACAATTTATTACACACATATGGTGATGCACACTTGGGGAAAGGTGACAAGGAAAGAAGTTATTGCTGTTTCTATTTCTGTCACACTATCAACACAAAGATAATAATAGCAATTTACTGACATACATACACGCATTCAGGAGGATAACAGAAGGGTGAAGCTAGATCTTCTAGCATCCAGTGGACCATATGCTTGCGTTGAAGCTATCCTGCCGTTTAAGACATACACAGTACATACATGTTAAATTTCCCTTTTCTTATTTAAAACTAAAAGCGAAACAATATGGTGTAGCAACCGCTCCGTTACACAGAACTGCATATCAGTACAGGGGCGTGAAATACGAGTTTCAGGGGAAAATTTCAAATGTGGCTTGTTACCGCTGAGTTTGTGGTGTAATGTGGATCTCTCTTATGAATACGATTCTATGGTGTTATCTGGCAACAGTGTTTGAGTGCGTATTTTAATTTAAATCGATACGCACCTGTTTTAAATGTTTCCTTTATTTCAACATTATTAAAATGTCTTTGATTTTAATTTTTGTTTTGAATGATAGTGATGCTATGTACTATTTATCAAATAATTACAGAATACTACGAATAGTTGGACTTGAATTCTGGGATACCGAAGCTATTCAATGCAAATAAGTATATATTCTATTAAATGCATTTTGTTAATATTTCGTGTATATGTGAATATCCTGTTTTGCGTTATAGCACTTGGTGTTATGAACCTAATGTTCTCAATGGATGCGTAATCTGATACTAAAGATTGTATCAAGGAATTAATTAATAGATACAGATGCTTATCAGAATAATGGAAACACCTGAACGAAAGTGCAACTTACCAGATTAATATGGTGTCGGGCCACCTTTCGCCTTCAGAACAGCCTTGATGCGACGTGGGATGGAGGCATAGAGGTCGTGAATGGTAGCAAGTGGAATATTACACCATTCCTCGTGCAGGGCATCGGCCAGTTCTGTGAGAGAGGATGGAGGTGGAAATCGTCGCCGGAGTCGTGTTTCCAAGATGGACCACAGATGTTCAATTATGTTGAGATATGAGGATTGGGCGGGCCAGGGGAGGTGTTGAACTTCATCCCAATGTTCCTCAAACCACGCTGCAACAACTCCAGCTGTGTGAATGGGTGCATTATCATCCTGGAATATGGCGTCATTGTCCAGGAACAACATCCGGACCATAGGATGCAAGTGGTCTCCTAAAATTGCGACATAATCGTTGGCAGTGATGCGTCCGCGAAGTGTGACCACAGGACCCAATGAAAACCATGATATTGCGGGCCACAGCATCACCGTGCCGCCGCCATGTTTCACAGTTGGGCGGAGACACAGCAGATCATACGCTTCTTTGGGCGTTCTCCACACATAAACACGGCCCGTGGTTTGGAATAGGGTGAATCGTGACTCATCCGACCATACCACACGTTTCCAGTCGTCAACGGTCCAAGTTGCATGGTCGCGGCACCATTTGCGGCGTGCTAAAGCGTTCTGGTCCCTGATGAGAGGTTTGGCCCGTGCAACACGACCCCGTAAGTTCATGTCGTGTAATTCGCGGCGGACTGTGATTGTCGAAACAGGTTGGGGGAGGTGCTGATTAAGTTCCTCCGTCACTTGCGGCGCAGTGGCACGACGGTTCCGCTTGACAATGCGCTTTAATACCCGGCGTGCCCTGTCACTGATGCTTTTCTTTCGCCCACTGTTCCGCTTCCCCGATGTGGTTTTCCCGTGTGTTGTGTAGGCCGTCATCACCTTCGACACTGTCCCTGGCGACACACCTAACACACTAGCCACTGCCGTCACACTCACTCCACATAACCGCGCACCAACAATTTGCCCTCTTTGAAACCCTGAGAGGTCTCCCATTTTACACTACCTCCGTCTGCTGCAGCCACTGCACACTCCTGTTCCACGACGCCTGACGTAGTATGGAGACCGACCTAACACACCACCACCAGTAGTCCGGCGCTGCGGTCGCCACGACACCACTGCCAACCCATACATCTGACGTGTTGCCAACTATAGGTGTTTCCATTATTCTGATAAGCATCTGTATATGAAAGGTTATGGTGTCGTCAATATTATTCATATATTGGAATATGAATAATAGCTTTATTGCTTAACAAACATTACGGCTATTATTTAGCTATTGTACCAGATTTACTGAGCATATTGGGTTGGTTTGGTATAGATTTGTTTCAATAATAAGTTATGACAACAGCTAAAATCACAGTAGTTTGTACCACATGTATTAACAGTCGAACATTAAAAGGACTATGTCCGGACATGTGAATAGTTGTTACGAAAGTTAAATATCCTAAAGCGTGTGGTAACCGATGATGCAACTTGGGTGCACGAGTACGATATGGAAACAATGCTTCAATCATCATAGTGGGTGCAGCTCTTCTCAGCTTGGTCCAAAACTGAACGAGTGAGTGGATCCTTTGTTAAAGTGAAGTTAATTGTTTTCTTATATTAGTTGGAGGACGTCCATTTGGAGTTCGGGTCCGTTGATTACAGTGAATGCTGCCTTTTACGTTAACGTGATGTAACAATTGCGAGAAGAGTTACGTACAAAAGGGCAGAGATGTAACAAAACAAGTCCTGGATAGTTCATCACGACGATGTACACCTGAGAGTTGCCGAGAGGTCAGCCCTATCCCTTTTATGCACATGGTTACAGGTTCAATTCCAGTCGGGGTCCATTGAAGAGAGTGGTTCATAGACCACTTTACCATAAACTGTAGGCCCGTCCTTAGAAGCTCACCAGCTAGTTAAAAACCATTCAATAAATCACGATAATGCACATTTCCATGCCTCAGTCGTTTCCAGAGATATTTTGGCAAAGTATCTGACACCGGATGTCCCACATCTACCGGCCTACGTCTGTAATTGAACAGCAAATTTTTTCTTCCTCTTCCGTAAGTTAAAATAAACCCTTGAAGATAGCTGGTTCCAGATCATAGAGAAGATCTAGGTAAAATTGCTACGAGACTTCCAGGAAATTAAAAAATCAGAAGTTTCAGGAGACATTCTCATGAGCAATTTGTTGCCTCCACCGTCGGTTCACCGGTGGACATTGGCGGACAGCCGCTGTGTCAGATATCTACCAGAGAACAGCGGCGGATTGTTATTCTTTGCATATGTTCGTTTCATCGGTATGGATAAACTAAACTATCTGCTATTTAGAACTATATGATTTTTTTTAAACCAATGTCAACGTTATTAAACCACGTGTAGATAAGTAAAATAAATTTTGTAGAGCTTCATTTGTCTTATTTGTTTGGAAACACGGTTATACAACTTTAGAGGCTGGACACCTCGCAGCAGTAATTTGTTTTCAGCTTAATATTTTTTACTTTAGTATAAAAGTTGTCCTTCGGTAGGGACGTACCCAAAGAGGGAACATACGCTGATATTTACTAAGTGTCTGCATTCAAATTACTACCGATAAAAACAGACCACGGAGGGATGTTTCAAGTTTCAAAATAAAAACTTGAATTTTTTCTCTGAATATCAGCCAGGCATACAAACACATCGATTGCAAAAGGAAAACACAAAGTTTTGACAATATTCGTGCATACTAAACTGTAAAAGAATGTTGACGTAATTTTCAGCTTCTGAAAGAATCGAACGTGTCATTTGAAGAAGCGAAACATTCCAATTTTCAGTGTAACGCCATTTGATAGTCAATGTCTGCACACTCCAAAGAGGCACGAACATTCCAGTACCCGTAGAAACATGAAGCCTTGCGGCATTCATAAAAACACCAGCACTTAAAACAAATTATTATCAGCAGGATGCTTTTATTAGTGTTCCAGATATCTGTTATGATGGTATGTTTCCCTTCTTCTTCGAATCACACGTTCAATTAAATCCTGTAATTTGCAAGGCTTTGTTCATAGCAGCGGTGTTCCTTTCACAACAAGAGTAGGAACTATTAAATGTCACAAGCTTTTCATTGATAATAGAATTAAGTGTTCCATTAGTTTAAAGGGATGTGTTAATATTGTGTATCTGTTTCAGTACCTGAAAACAAGCTGCGCAAAAATATTCAAAATATCATTTCTTTCCTTTAACTTATCAAATAATTAGTCTAAAAACTGGGTTTCTCAGTATTTATCCTCTGATGTTCCAATTTAATTTTGACTTTGATTGTTCAAACTAAAATATGGAGCACAAAATGACTAAACACATTTTGAGTATTCTATTATTTCCCTTTTAAATGCGTGTAAATATTTAAATACGCTCCGAACGGCTTCTCGCTGAAACAACCTGCAGACGTAAAATTGAAGCGGGAATATTCCCAAGCACCTGTAAATACTTTCCCGTAACCTCATTTGCTTATGTGCTCTGTAGGGATGAGACTTGTAAATATCTTGATGAATGATATCAAATCAGTCCAAAAATAGAATAAAATTTAAATAATCATAAGTAGTGAAATGTTATCTAAACTCGGAAGGCAGTACACACTTTTCTTAACAGTGGCTTACTTACCACTGCCGTCGGACAGTAACATGTCCAAGATCTTTGATTAACAGGACTGACATATGTACTGTTTACCCGCGTGTTAGATTTCGTTGTTCATTACTTTGGAAATTAATGCAATATGGCCAATGACAATTAAACAATTTGAAGTTATAAAAAGAAAGCAGAGTGATGATGGTGAAAACTGTCACTCTTCGAAGACTTTCAATGATTCAGGAAAATTATTAGGACGAGTAACAGTGTTGTCATCAAATGATGTGCTATTTGTAGAGAGAAAACATTTTCAGAAGCATTAATGGATCATTTCTGTACAAGATTTCCTGTCGAAGAACAAGATTTGTTATATTAACTTTGTTCTTCATAAGTTTTCAACCATAACCAACTGATGCTATTGAAAAAAATGTTGTATGGAGATCAACGGCGTCGGAAAAGGGGTAAGGAGAAACTTGTTCCTCCCTGGGTTTCAGGCTTTATATCTTTTGCAATTCCATTTTGAAATACGAAAGTACTATTACTCCTCGTCTGAATTTTACGTGAATTATTGTCCCTTCTATGTCTTCTATCTCTGCTTTTGTGACTTGAAATTGTCTAATAGCCATTAATAAGACTGCATTCATTTCCATTGTAATGAACAAGAAATTCTAACACGCCAGGTAGTAATGATCCTGACGATTTGATGATTTTGTCTATTCAAAGATGCTGGACATGTTAGGGACGTCGTTACTGATAAGTCACTTTAGAAAATGTTGTATCATATTCTGAGTTCAGGTTCAATTTCGCTAATTTCAAAATTACGATCATTTCAGGTTTTTAAAAATGATTTTATATTATTCAGCAAGCTGTTGGGAAGTCCTCCCGTAGAAAGTAGGAAAGAAATAAGGTTTCGGGGAAGTATTTATAGGTATCTGGGAATTCCCCATCCCCCCCACGTCCCAATTTCACTCTGGTATAAATAATATTGTTTTGCTTTGGCAATACAAACGATAGCACTACACCCTTAAAACTTTACCTTTGAATTGTGGGTACAAAATGCTAACGTGGTACCCACAATTTTTGGGAGGCAGTGGCGAACCCATAGTTGGGTTTGGAGGATCTGTTCTTTGGGAGGGAACACATTAATAAAAGAAACGAAGGTAAAAATAAGAATCTCTGGGTCCATCCCTGCCTCTGAAAAATAGGTGGTATAATGTACCCCCAATTTTTGAGAATCAGTGACGAGCACAGATATTCATATTTTAGCTTCGTTTTTGTTTCTATTAATCTGTTCCCTCCGAAGAACTGGAAGGCAAAGAACGCCCCTCTAAACCTAACCCTGGGTTCGCCACTGCCTCTCAAGAATTGTGGGTACCAAAATGGTCATTTGTACCTACAATTCAAAGGTACACTTTTTGCAGTGTACCAGAAAGAGCCTAACTTTCCAGAAGATAACGTTTAAGAAAATATTTTGTAATAAATGTTCTGTAATAGTATGTAATAAATAAATTAATATAATATTCTTCTCTTCATAATTCATCAGTAATTTGTGTGTGCGCCCTTCATATTGCCCCCTTGGGAAAATTTCTGGCGACGAACTTGATGGTGATCAGCGTGCATTATTTTTTGTTGGTTATTTCGTAATTGATCCACAGAAGTAGTTATCAAACTTCCTGAATTACAATACCAATTGTCGAATGATTGGTGAGGAGTTGCAGAAATTTAATTGTTTAGTGAGTGAATTTCCAAGTCACAAAGCGAAAAGAGATGTTTTACAGATGTTAGAAATACACTAAGTATTCGAATATTGTCTTGTGCGTTATTCATTAACATTTTTGGTCTACCGTTAGATAACACAACGCAACATTTTAACCATCAATAAAGTTTTTTCCCCAAAATATGAACCTTAGAATGAAATTTTGGTGATTATAATAAAAATACCCTCAGATTTTGACGATCACGTAAGGTTTTAGCAAAAATTCGATTTACGACTTCAATAACTGAAAGTTCCATTTATATTTCTATAATATCGCAATAATGATTTAACAAAGTGGCTGATCTTAAATTATTTTTTGACGTTGATTTCAAACATGTTCGTAGATTATTCTTAAGACATGAACGTTTTGAAAAGAATGGAGTTTCTGAAAATGCATATAATTGACTTGATGTCTGTTCATTTTTGTATGTGGTGAATAAAAAAAGTCGGTAATGATGAACAAAGCTAGGAAATGTATTTCTTTATGAATGAATAAAGACAACAAAATAGACTTGTCTACAATTCTTTACATGCGTGTCAAAGAAATCTGTCTAATAAGCAGGATATAGTCTCAGAACATTTTAAGCACACTTCTTTTATATCTTTTTGAACATGGGACACAACAATAATTACATCTAGGTGTTTTGTTTTGATGATGCTTTGGTATGTACTTTATATTTTGATGAAGTATTGTAGGTTCTTCGTTGATATCACCCAGGGCTTACTGGAAGAACTCAAGATGCTGTGAAGAAACTGACGCCCGTATTACAACTAGAACTTTAGAAGATATCTAAAAAGTACTTTATCATTTTTTGTAATTAGCATATTTTCTGTTTTCCAGAAAGTTGTTTTTTTTTAAAAAAAAGATCTTAATGACACACGAATTGGGTTCACGGATTTTGAAAGTCCGGAGTTTAGTCCTAAGTTTGTGAATACTCTTGTCGTAATTGATGGTGAGCAATTTTAGGAATCATTGTTGTTGAATACTGACAAGGGAACCTCACTTGGTGTCAGCAAAGTCAGGTAACGGGACTAGATTTATTCGAAAGAACATCATAAATAAAAAAAGAATCCCAAATTTGTGACCCGGAAAACTCCAAGAAAATTATACAAACCACAAATATTAGTTAAGTCTTAGTAATATGCAATTTATGTAGGAAAAATGTATTCGCGATGGAATATTATTTGAAAAATGAAGTAAAAGGTAGAATAATACGATATTTATAGTTGAAGAAGATGAAGTTAATTGTAAAAATAAATGAAACGATAAACAAATAAAACGAAAGATTTTCACTTGGTAACACATGTGTACATTTTGTAAGGAGTTGTTGAAGCAATACGTATTTGTACAATGAGCACAGCGCATAATTGGCAGAGCTTCACCTAATTATTAACAACAGTTACCATCTGTTATGTCAATAGTGGTAACTTTCTCTGTCAACTCGCCAAGGTATCCAGATTCGTAAAACACGTATTTAATATTACAGGCGCAGAAAACTTAAAATGCGTTAACAATTGAAGCTTCGTGAAGCGGTATCGTTTTCAAATCTTATATTCCGCAGCTGAATAAAATTACATATTTGCTACATATTTAACAAAAAATTGTATGGTGTAAAGAAATAGACGTCGCGGGTTTTAATTACTAAATCCAATGTATCAGGTTGAGTGGGTAATAATGTTGATGATTTCACAATACCTATTTACAATTTTACGTATGATCTATTTCATATGTGTTTTTATAATTCACACTGAGTTGCTCTAATTTTCTTGGGGTTTCCGTGGTCACAAATTCGGAATTTTTCTTGTTTTATGATGTTTTTTTTTTTCGAATAAGTCTAGTCCCCATTACCCAACTTCGTTGACACCAAGTGAGGTTCCCTTGTGAGAATATACCAACTTAATGCTTTCCTAGTGTTGTTAATGTTAAAATCGCAAGAAATGACATGTTTCCAATAGTAACATAGTACTAGTGTAACCAATACGGTAATGTGGTAAATACTCATACTCAATTTGCGCGAAAACTGTACGTCATGGTTTTCACATGTGAAACTGACAAAAATGGATTTCAAATTTGAACCCAGAACAACAAATAAGTTGAAGAATATCGGGTATTCTGCCGCCTTTTTTAAGCTAGTAGTAAAAAATATTGATTGTACTTGAATTTCCTGTACTACATCTTAACAAGAAATGTATTAATCAATTGAAAATGAAGCGTGTGTTGACTTTCTATCATATAAAGGAAACATTATGTTAATAATATTCGTTTCTGAATTTTATAGAACGCAACCTAGACACGATTGTGCTTTCCAAGTCCTTTTCTCCCGTTTCATTTGGAGTTGATCAAGCGAAAGAAATGCTTGAACATAACGTAACATTTCAAGTCAATGTTGACATCTCCATGTCGTAAGATTATTAACAGAAGCATGCCTATTGGTCAAGTATCGCAAGTCGTTATTCATTTTTTTTAGTGGCCATATCGATGGTAGTATTCCATGCACCGGCATTATTGGTAAGTCAACTTTGAAATGCTTTGTACGCATTTTATGTGAACTTATACTGAAACATGCCAGAAATTATAGCGTAGAAATAGCACAATTCGTTGTTTTCTCGAACAACAATCAAGTGACTAGTTTACAGCTTGTTCTCTGTTGAAAGAATTACCAGATATTTATGACGACATGGAATATATCGGCGCGTGCTTTTCCATACATTGAATACCTGTTGAGCAAGACTTACATGAGTAATACATAAATAATGGGAAAGCCGATTAATAAATGAAATTATAATAAATTTTTAATTGAGAACTCATTGTAATATTTGTACTCTAATCTAAGTGTTCCGTGTGTGTGAGCTGTACGCTCGTTGTTTTGCAATAAAGGGTCCAGGTTCGATTCCAGGTGGGAGTACAAGTGGTTCGGAACCCACACGAAATTCAGGTCCCGTCCTTAGGACGTCATCTTCATCAGATTAAAGGTAATGGTAAACCACCATCGGTTCACCTTGCCCAGGGTTCTTCTGGTCAGGACCAACCTTCAAGCATAACAGCTATCATCATCAATCTATGTTTTTGCCATAAATACAATTCAAGACAAAACACAAAACGTTAAGACACTTGGACAAACGGAGAAGGCTAATATTGTTTTTCAAGCGCCTGCCTACATCTACAGAACATTAAAGATGATGACGTCACTGGGAGTAATCATAATTTTTTAAGTACTCTGTGAAGAGTGCTTCGAATATGTTTATTTCCTCAACGCATGTGGACCTGAATATTGTGTCAGCATTTATCATCTAAAAATTAGGTTGCTGCTCTTCACTTATTTTGGATAAGATGAATTGAGCACTTATTTTTTGTTCAGGCATACTGAGATAAATCAAGCTGCAGACGATAACAGTGCAGTCATGATATATCTATTTTGTCCTGAGTCTAGGAAAAAGCCAGTAGTTATGGTACATTAATCGAAGTTTTGTCGTACTGGTACTATGCCATACTGATTTTTTTTTTCGAAAAAGTCTGTGCAAGGGAAAATAACAGGTGCTACGTAAAACCTTTACACGCTTCGTGCTTAAGTCGTTCTGTAATGAAAGTAGGTCACCAGATTTCATATCAGAGTTAGTGAATAGTCGACGTTTTTCTTCACGGATTCACCCATAACGTAGTGGTTAAAGCGTCAGACTGTAAATCACAAGGTTCTAGGTTCAAATCCAGTTCAGCTGCAACTGAAGACGACAGAAAAAGAAGTTACCTAAACCGTAGTGAACATATAGCGCTATTGTCAAGAAGACAATGGATGAAATCCAACTAAAGCTGTATACTTAGCAATGTATTTTTTATCAGTAGTGGATTATTATCAAAAATGAATATTTAACATGAGCATGAACCAGTACAGTTTAGAATAGAACTGCATTCCAGATACTGTTTCATTGTGTGACGTCACAACAGTAGCGTCATCAAGTTAACCATTTTTTTTTACAGCAAACAAAGAAAGACATGATATAAATAAGATCATGGTTTGTCTAGAAGTAGTGTAAAAATATACATAATTCAATTTAGTAAAACAGTAAATTTCCCTCAGTGCCCAATAACAATGAGAGTAATTGTGTCAGTTACAACAATGTCAAATACACCCCATTTTACCCTACATTTCCCCGCGGTACGAAGTATCCCAATACGATAGTTTTTCGTTTGAAGGTTTCTGACCGAATATGAGTAGTCATGAAGGGATATAAGTGACATTGACGAATATACTAAAGTTCAAGGTAAACTTTTATATATAACCCGAAATATATGTGACACATAACTGTCATATTTTGTACAAAGAAACCTTGGACCTTAATGTGTTCCATGTACAAAATATGATATTTTTATGTCACATATATTTCGAGTTATATATAAACGATTACCTCGAACTTTTTTTAATCGTCAATGTCATTTGAATCTCTTGACCCCTAGAAGCGAAATACAATGAAGCGTTGTTTGTGTTAAAACTATTCACGTTAGTGTGGTTACAACCTTCCCCCCTCCTTTTTTTTTTAAAAAAAAATATGAATTACTTAGCTGTCATAAGTGTATAATTAACTCGGGATTTCAAGCAGTAATATTTTTAATCTACTTCATTAATACGTATAATAATAAATACCACTTACTAGCAACATCAGGAGCTATGAGATGAAACAGACATAGCAAAAGGGTAACTACTAAAAGTTTCAACATACTGACGTGTGCAGTCAATAATTATCTCCTTCAATTCTACTGTTAACTGCTTTGCCAAATGAGGTACGTCCTATGTAATAAAGTGTAAATAGTGCGTATCAAATATTAAGTGTTTCGCCTTATTTTGTGTTCAGTACTTAAAGCATTGGTAATTGTTTTCAAACAATGGGATGGTTAGATCGTCATCAGAAAACTTTAAAATGGCGCAACGTAAGCAATGGCAGGAATTCTGCTTTTATTGATCATTAATGAAGTTTTAATGATAGACGCATGTCTTTTCTTTTTTTCTTTAAAAAAAATGGTAAATGACAATGGTTTGTGACAATCTGCTATTAAAGATTGACACACGTGTCATGGGATGTGCATCATGTCAAGACCAGGCAAGAGAAACAAATGCCCTTCTTGGAAATGTTGTTTGGCTATGTGATGAACAATATTCCATAATAATCATTTGTATATTTGTAATGTACTGGAACTTTTGAAACAAGGCGCGTATAGTAGACAATTATAATGGTGGATTTCTTGGAAAAAGAAACAAAACCTTTTCCTAACAGTAGAATTTTTATTGAGAAGAATTGTGAAAAGCTGTATTGTTGAGGTTGGAATTCTATCCTACTAAAGGAATAAAATTATTTGGGAAGCTTAGTTTATGGTATTAACCACCCCCTACAGTTCTTGGTAATTGGAGCACCAAAAGTATATTATTCTTTGACTGTCCTTTGATCTATCAAGTAAATGTCAAACTCAGAACTTCTACATTCCTTTTGCAAAGGGTGTTACAGAAACAAAGGTCTTTTGAAAATCTTGTTCCTATTGTCTTAAGATCTTTGCCTGGAAAGGAATAGCGGAAATTTGAATTACATTATATATCGACTCCAGAAGCCAACCGATACAAGAGACAGTGACGAATAAAAAAATCAAGGCAATCTTTTATATATAACTTGAATATATATGTGACACAAAACTGTCATATGTTGAACTCGGACACGTTAAGGTCAAAGGTTTCTTTGTGCAAAATATGACAATTTTGTGTCACATATATATATTTCGGGTTATATATAAAAGATTACCTCGAATATTTTTTTATTCGTCAATGTCATTTGTGTCTCTTGGGCTCTGGATTCGTTGTATAATCTTGATTGATATTTATGCGCCCCCGTGTAAATAGCATCCTATCATCTCTTTTTAAAATACTGGAAATTATTGTACAAACCACAAAGCACACAGATCAAAACAACTTATTCATTGAGAAACAACCAGGCTTTGGAAAAGGTCACAGTACAGTGACTGCACTTATTAAAATCACTGATGACACGAAAATCCATGGACAATCGTAAAGTAACTATCTTAACCGTTCTAGGTGTCAGTAAAGCTTTTCAGTCTGACGATCATGACATTCTTCTTGCTAAATTAGAACATAACTTTAAGTTTACCAAACATACAGTCCAATGGTTTCACGCATACTTGACTGACCGAAAACAGGCAGTTCTATCGAACAGCTTGCTCATAGTGGAAGAACATCTTTTGCGGAGTTCCACAAGGATCAATTCTTGATCCACTATTATGTTGGATGTTTATTAATTATCCGAACAAAAACACCAGAGGTGCAAAAAGTGGAGCCAAGTTCTTTAGCCCTAAAAAGGTG